>ONZH01016775.1:0-207948 GCA_900303285.1 Rhinella marina | reverse complement strand
CCCTGCTGTCCCAGTTGCATTCCAGCAGTGTTGGCATCCTTTTCTGAGGTTTCAGGGTGGACTTGGTGACCTCCAAGTGGTTGAATTGAGATTTCCAAGTGGCGAGCATTTTTTTCCCATAGACTTTAATGGGATTCGATATTCGGTCGAATAGTCGAATTTCGCGGTCTATTCGAATCGAATTTCGAACTTTCGAATATTTCACTACTCGCTCATCTCTATTGATAAGGTTTCCTCAAAATTCTTAAATAAAACCAAAAATTAAAAATGATGTGAATAAGAAACTGACGAATAAGAAACCAACTTCAGCCTCGTTGTCAGAAGCCTCAATTTTATTCTGAATTATAAACTCATCTAAACCCTTTTTGAAGCTTCTCCTGTATTTGCTGTGAGCGGCTCCTGCGGCTCTTCCAGAGATTCACCGCTCTTACTGTAAAGAATACTTGTCGCCTCTTATGACTGAATCTCTTTTTCTCCAGTCGTAGGGAGCGGCCTCTTGTTTTTTGAGGAGGTTTATCACAGGATAGCTTCCCTTGATATTTTTTGTATGGTCCATTTATATATTTGTACAGGTTAATCATCTCCCCCCTTAGATGTCTTTTTTCAAGGCTAAACAAATTCAGTTCATTTAATCTTTGCTCATAACTCAGATCTTCCAGGCCCTTTATCAGTTTAGTCGCTCTCCACCTTTTCTAACTCCAGGGCCTCCTTTCTATGGACTGGTGCCCAGAACTGAACTGTGTATTCCAGTTGAGGCCGCACCAACGCTTTGTATAGTGGTAATATTACATCCCTGCCCCGCCAGTCCAGACCTCTTTTAATACAAGACAATATTCTGTTGGCCTTAGAGGCAGCTGACTGGCATTGTGCTGTTATTTAGTCTATGATCTACTCATAGACCCAGATCCTTCTCTACAAATGACTCTCCCAGTGTTATCCCCTCCCCCCAGGACATATGCTGCATGCAGATTATTACCCTCCCCCCCCCCCAAGTATGTTATTTGAGGTATTTCCACCAGTGGTACCACCCTCATGAGACGTCCTCTCTTCTTTTGTATATACAGAGCTAAAAAGCCCATTTAGGAGCTCTGCCTTCTCTCAATCCCCAGTGACCAACACCCCGATACCATCATTTAGGGGTCCTACATGTTCTGACCATGGTTATTTTGCATTTATATATTTGAAGAATGTTTTGGGGTTGTTCTTGCTTTCTTTGGCCACCTGTATTTCATTGTGTATTTTTGCTGATTTTATTTCCCTCTTACATCATTTATTTAGTTCTTTATACTTTTTGAAGGCTATAGCTGTCCCCTCCGATTTGTATTTCTTAAAGGCCCTCTTTTTGTCATTTATTGCCCTTTTTACACTCTTTGTAAGCCATGTGGGGTTTAATTTTATTCGCTTGTACTTATTACCTCTAGGAACGTATTTAACAATATACTTATCCAAAGTAGATTTAAAGCACTCCCATTTACCATCAGTGTCCTTGTGTGACAATAGTTGCTCCCAGTCTATGTCCTGAAGTGCAGTGCTCAACCCTGGGAAATTTGCCTTTTTAAAATTAAGTGTTTTTGCCTTTCCAACCTGAGTTTGTTTTTTACAGTTTAGTTGGAGTATAACTATATTGTGGTCACTGTTACTAAGGTTTTCATGGACAGTGACATTTCTCACAAGTTCTGCATTGTTAGAAATTACTAGATCCAGAAGAGCATCGCCTCTAGTAGGATCTTCTACAAGCTGGCCCATAAAATTATCCTGCAAAAAGCTAAGGAATTTCTTGGTTCCCAATCTATGTTTGGATAGTTAAAATCTCCCATTATCACTACTGTGCCGGCCTGCGCCGCCCGCTCCATTCGCACATACAGTTGATCTTCTAGCTCCTCACTGATATTGGGGGGTCTATAGATCACACCAAGATTTATTTTTTTATTATTTTTTTCCCTCTGAATTTCCACCCACAAGGTTTCAGCATCCTTACAACCTCCATCCACAATTGTTTCTTTCACACTTACTTTCATATCGCTCCTGACATACACCATCACCTCTGCAGTCAGCCCTATCGGACATACACCACCACCACCTCTGCAGTCAGCCCTATCGGACATACACCATCGCCTCTGCGGTCAGTCTTATCGGACATACATCACCACCTCTGTGGTCAGTGTTATCGGGAATACACCACCACCTCTGTGGTCAGCCCTATCGGACATACATCACCACCTCTGTGGTCAGTCTTATCGGGAATACACCACCACCTCTTTGGGCAGCCCTAAAGGAACATACACCACCACCTCTGCGGTCAGCCCTATCGGACATACAACACCACCTCTGCAGTCAGCCCTATCGGACATACACCACCACCTCCGTAGTCAGCTCTATCGGACATACACCACCACCTCTGCGGTCAGCCCTATCGGACATACAACACCACCTCTGCAGTCAGCCCTATCGGACATACACCACCACCTCCGCAGACAGCTCTATCGGACATACACCACCACCACCTCTGCGGTCAGCCCTATCGGACATACACAACCACCTCTGCGGTCAGTCTTATCGGGAATACACCACCACCTCTGCGGGCAGCCCTAAAGGAACATACACCACCACCTCTGCGGTCAGCCCTATCGGACATACAACACCACCTCTGCGGTCAGTCTTATCGGACATACATCACCACCTCTGCGGGCAGCCCTATCGAACATACACCACCACCTCTGAGGACAGCCCTATCGTTTCTAAAGAGTGTAAAACCCTGAAGATTTACAGCCCAATCGTGAGAAGAGTCCGGCCATGTCTCAGCAACACTAACTACATCAATATGTTTCTCCAGTACCAAGGCCTCAAGCTCTCCCATTTTGCTTGCTAGACTTCTGGCATTTGTGAACATACATTTTAAATTGTCATCAAATTTTACATTTTTAGGAAATGTGTTTTTTGATTTTTTTTATAATTTTTTCCTCCTTCAGATTTGGTTTGCGACTGACGGATCTCCTTATCCACTTTTCTAATGCTCCCCCCACCATTCATTCCTCCCACCACTATTTTTTGACCCCTCTCTAACCTTCTACCTCCATTTTTTAAGCCTCATCCTACCCCCTTGTCCCTAGTTTAAATGTATTTCCACCCCAGCCAGAATTCTCCCCCCCAACACAGTAGCTCCCCTTTCATTGAGGTGCAAATTATCTGTGGAAAACAGTTTGTACCCCAGTGAAAGGTCAGCCCAGTGATCTAGGAACCCAAACCCTTCTGCTCTACACCAAGACTTCAGCCATGCATTTAGCTCCCTAAGCACCCGCTGACGGCCCTGTGTAGTGCCTGGCACAGGCAGTATTCCAGAGAACACTACCTTGGAGGTCCTTCCCTTCAGTTTGGAGCCTAGTTCTTTAAAATTATTCTTTAGGACCTTCCACCTACCATTTATTTTGTCATTGGTACCAACATGGACCACGACAGCTGGATCATCCCCAGACCCTCCCAGTAATTTATCCACCTGTTCCACCACATGCCGAACCCTGGCACCAGGGAGACAGCAAACCATTGGGTTGAGGCGGTCTTGGCAACAAATTATTCTATCCATCTTCCTGATTATAGAATCCCCTATAACCACTAACTGTCTAGGCCTACCTGTACTACCATCCCTCGACTACTAGCTGGGCTGTTCTCCCGGCTGTTAGGGGCAACAGTATCCGCTAGGGCTGCCATTTCTGAAACTGACACCCTTGCATCATTACCCAACTTGGCAATTTGGCCTGGAAGCACAGAAACAGGATTGGCCTTTGTCCTCTTCTTGGATCCCTTTCTACTCCCTCTAACTACATTAACCCAGCTACTTGCCTGTTCCTGATGATCTACCAACTGATCTCCAACTTCCAAATCTACCCCACTAACTACTTGCTCAGTGAGCAGCATGCTCCTCTCAAGATTGTCAATCGCCCTCAGTGTTACATTTTGCTCTTCCAGATCTCAAAGGCTACTTTCACACTAGCGGCAGCCCGGATCCGTCAGGATCCAGACTGCCGCAGGGACATGTGTGGAGCCGGAACCGCGCTCCGGCCCCACACATGTCACACAGTACATACATACACACAGACACACACACATATACACATACATACTTACATGCTCCCGGCAGGTCTCCAGAGTGCCGGAGGAGCAGGACGGCGCACACAGATGACGATTCCCCACAGCGCCCTCTGCTGGGCGCCGGGTGGAATCGTCCTATGTGTGCGCCGTCCTGTTCCTCCTGCGCTCTGGAGACCTGCCAGGAGCATGTAAGTATGTATGTGTATTTGTATGTGTATATGTCTGTGTATATTTATATGTATGTCTATGTCTGTATGTGTGTATTGTCTGTATGTGTGCAGGTGACGGATCCGTCATGAACTCTATTGAAAGTCAATGGAGGACGGATCCGTTCACCATTGTGTCACACCAAACGTTCCCATTGACTTTCATTGGGGGTCATGACGGATCCGTCTTGGTGCGGATGCCTGGACCGGAGAGCAAACCGCAGCATGCTGCGGTTTGTTCTCCGGTCTGAAGACAGAACGGAATGCTTTCAGGAGCCTCCGTTCTCTTCAGTTCAGTTTTGTCCCCATTGACAATGAATGGGGACAAAACTGAAGCGTTTTATTCCGGTATTGTGCCCCTATGACGGAACTCAATACCGTAATTATAAAACGCTAGTGTAAAAGTAGCCTAACACGAGCTTCCAGATGGGCAACATGCTGACATCTTTCACAGTGGTATTCACCCTGGATCACCTGCTCCAGTAGAGCATACATATGGCAGATTGTGAACTGAAGGAAATCTCCATTATTGCTAGCCATTATCCCAGTTGCAAAAAGAAACAATGAAGATGGCAAAAAAAGTAGATTACTTACAGGCTCTTTGTGCCTTGTCTTTAGCTTTTTGTCTTAAACTCCACTTAATTCACAAGCCACTTAGTGCAGCAAGCCCAATAGAGCTGAGGATAGTCCCTCATACTTGGATAACCCCTTTAAGCTGAACTCGGCTGCCTGTAGCTCTGCGTGAGTATCTCCCTTCTGGCAGTTTTTCTCCACGCCGCTGGAAGACAGAAGCATTTCCCTGTGCAAGTGCTGCAAGAGTAAGATGAGCCCTGGGCAGCCAAACACAAACAAAGGCACCACAGTTGTATAGAAGCACATGAGGTGGCAGCCAGCTACAGCAGTTTCTTCCTTGTCCTGGTCTCCATTAAGGCCGCGTCCATGGGCATTACGGTGTCTTTCGCATCTTCCATAGACTGCAGTGGTAAGTCATTGCAGTCTATGGGACAAATTATCATAACACACAAAAAAAAACTATATAAATGTGGTATCACTGTAATCATACTGAACCGGATAATGAAGAGAACATGTCAGTTTTATCTCATAGGGAACGCTGTAAAAACAAAACCCATAAAACTATATAAATGTGGTATCACTGTAATCATACTGAACCGGAGAATGAAGAGAACAGGTCAGTTTTATTTCATAGGGAACGGTGTAAAAACAAAATCCATAAAACTATATAAATGTGGTATCACTGTAATCATACTGAACCGGAGAATGAAGAGAACAGATCAGTTTTATTTCATAGGGAACGGTGTAAAAACAAAACCCAAAAAACTATATAAATGTGGTATCACTGTAATCGTACTGACCCGGAGGATGAAGGGAACAGATCAGTTTTATCTCATAGGGAACACTTTAAAAACAAAACCCATAAAACTATATAAATGTGGTATCACTGTAATTGTACTGACCCGGAGAATGAAGAGAACAGATCAGTTTTATCTCATAGGGAACGCTGTAAAAACAAAAGCCATAAAACTATATAAATGTGTATAAATGTAGTATCACTGTAATCGTACTGACCTGGAGAATGAAGAGAGCAGGTCAGTTTTATCTCATAGGGAACGCTGTAAAAACAAAACCCATAAAACTATATAAATGTGGTATCACTGTAATCGTACTGACCCGGAGAATGAAGAGAACAGGTCAGTTTTATCTCATAGGGAACACTGTAAAAACAAAACCCATAAAACTATATAAATATGGTATCACTGTAATTGTACTGTCCTGGAGAATGAAGAGAACATGTCAGTTTTATGTCATAGGGAACACTGTAAAAACAAAAACCATAAAACTATAAAAATGTGGCATCACTGTAATCATACTGACCTGGAGAATGAAGAGAACATGTCAGTTTTATGTCATAGGGAACACTGTAAAAACAAAATCCATAAAACTATATAAATGTGGTATCACTGTAATCGTGCTGACCCGGAGAATGAAAAGAACAGATCAGTTTTATCTCATAGAGAACGGTGTAAAAACAAAACCCATAAAACTATATAAATGTGGTATCACTGTAATCGTACTGACCGGAGAATGAAGGGAACAGGTCAGTTTTATCTCATAGGGAACACTGTAAAAACAAAACCCATAAAACTATAAAAATGTGGTATCACTGTAATTGTACTGATCCAGAGAATGAAGAGAACAGGTCAGTTTTATCTCATAGGAAACTGTAAAAACAAAACCCATAAAACTATATAAATGTGGTATCACTGTAATCGTACTGACCTTGAGAATGAAGATAACATTTCAGTTTTATGTCATACGGAACACTGTAAAAACAAAAACCATAAAACTATAAAAATGTGGTATCACTGTAATCATACTGACCTGGATAATGAAGAGAACATGTCAGTTTTATGTCATAGGGAACACTGTAAAAACAAAAACCTATAAAACTATATAAATGTGGTATCACTGTAATCGTACTGACCTGGAGAATGAAGAGAACAAGTCAGTTTTATCTCATAGGGAACACTGTAAAAACAAAATCCATAAAACTATATAAATGTGGTATCACTGTAATCGTACTGACCCGGAGAATGAAGAGAACAGGTCAGTTTTATGTCATAGGGAACACTGTAAAAACAAAAACCATAAAACTATAAAAATATGGTATCACTGTAATCGTACTGACCCAGAGAATGAAGAGAACAAGTCAGTTTTATCTCATACGGAATACTGTAAAAACAAAATCCATAAAACTATATAAATGTGGTATCACTGTAATCGTACTGACCCGGTGAAAGAAGAGAACGGGTCAGTTTTATCTCATAGGGAATGGTGTAAAAACAAAACCCATAAATCTATATAAATGTGGTATCTCTGTAATCGTACTGACCTGGAGAATGAAGAGAACAGGTCAGTTTTACTGCCTATATGTACATTTATATGTATGGTAAAATAAAAAAAGTTATGGTTCTGGGGAGGGAGTAAAAAATGGAAAATCATTATTATCCCTCTGAGACAGGACAGCTTTCGGTACCAAATATTAAATATTATGTTATTGCTTCTCAGATGCTGCACCTGGTTTTGTGGGGCCAATTCCCTTGGGTGGTCCATCTGGTTAACAATATATCTGGATATTCTTCAGTTGTTAAGAGTCAGGATATTTAGGCTTCTTTATTTATTTCAAAGTTATTTATAATTTTCTGATCATCCTACAGCAGCACAGCATACAATGGGTTAATGGCCCTCTAGGGACAACCACACAGAGACAATTAGACAAACCTGTTGCACCCTACAAAGGTATCAGAAAGTCCCTGTATTTTTTATTCTCTAGGTCTGCTATGTGAAGACATCACTATGAATTAAAACTTTTATTTTTCCAGGTGGCACACAGAGAGCAGTCCCTGACCCTAAGCCCAAAGGTGAAGTAAAGGCATAAGCCCTAATGTGTATCACTTCACACTCTACTGGACACATTGAGGGTTTCACAGACGGAGGTCTCTGCTACTAGCATACCTCTTTACCTTGTATCAGCTCCCTCATGTTGGGCTACTCAGCTCTATATCGTGCATGAGTGATGATAACAGCTCGATCCCCGAAGTGAGGCTCTTATTGCCGGGAACCACTGAGCCATGGCGTGCTCAACCAGAATGCTATACCTGTGTCTGCCAGAGCAAGTGTGCGATGCCTCCTTCAGGCTTTATTGCTGTAATATTTCTGACCTCTCCCCTGGTGCACTGACATGCCAAAGTGTAACAACGTTTAGAACTTTTGACTTTCAGGCTCCATCAGCTTTGAACAGGAGACTGCCATCATTTTATAGACAATCATCTTGGCTATCTCAAACATAAATTGGACTGGCAACTATTTAGCATGTGATTAGTTCTGCATATTCTTGTCATGTAATTGCATTGCTACTGTTTTGCCCCTAAAATTCTAAATTTTAATTTATTTATTTTTTTACTATTTTGTTAGCATTCTGTAAATTCACCTTTGGCTTTCAGCATGGCCTGAATCCTTCTGGGCATGCTCTCCATCAGATTCAAGCATGTCTCGACCGAAATCTGTTCTCAGGTCTCTTCTACAGGTTCCCAATGTTGGTGCACACTGGTCTTCTCACTTGGGTACGAATACAGCTTTCTCTTCAACTCTATCCACAAGTGTTCTATTGAGTTGAGGTCTGGGAGTGTGGGGACCAATCCAGCACCTCTACTTCATCTTCTCATCCTTTTCATACTCATAGTTCTCGCCTGTATGAAGTAACTTGTCTTGTAGGATACTCACATATAGCTCAGCATTGAGACCACCATCAATCCTGGTCAAGTATCCAATGCCCTTGGCTGTGAAACAACCCCATATCATCAGACTTCCTCCACCAAACTTGACAGTTCCTTCAATTTCTCAATGCGTTAACCCCTTTTCCTTTGTTTCTTCCAGACCCATTTGCTCCCAACAGAGCCCAGTCTATTGACTTTCATCTCATCCAAATCACCTGATTCCAATCTTCTACTGTCACTGTTCGTACTTGTTTGCAAACTGGAGCCGACGCTTCTTATGACGATATTGAAGTCGAGTCTTCTTCACCTTTTTTCAGGCCAACATTCCAGACTTGTGTAATGCACAATGCGCTTGTATGGACGTCTGTGATCTCAATGTTATGAAGCATACGAGCCACCTTCACTGCAAGCAGGTCTCTATGGAGAAGCGATGGCCAGGTGACCTCCCTTCCAAAAATAATTTCGGCAGCTTAACCTTTCAGCCATCCTTTCTTTTTAGTCCACAACTAGAGAAGATCCTGGAATCCTTAAATGAGGGAAAAGGGTCAAAATGTCCAAAAGCTAGGAAAAAAACAGGTCAGGGCTCAATATCCCTAAAAATTAAAGGCAACTTATTTCTGGGCAGGAAAAGAAAGAAAAACAGATTTCTTTCAAAATAAGTGAGAAGCCAGAAGCCTTCAGACCAATGACACCAGGCCCCCTAAAATACAAGTAGGCGACGGATTGTAAGAGTTTTTTACAGCACGGTCAAACACTTGTTCAGATGCCTGGGTCTTATGAACGATCCAGGGGCTTTGAGTTGGAATTAATAAAAACACGTCCAGAGCATTTCCTATTGCATCAAAGTAAAAAATCCAGAATTCCAGCAAAAATAAGCACTGGACGCAGTTCCCCTCTCGCAAAGAGGAACCAGAGTGTACTCCAGAATTTTTGCAGTCCCAAAACCAGGGAAAAATGAAAACATAATAGATCTCATCTATCTGAACAAGTTTCTAGCAAAGAAAAGATTTAAAATGGAAACAATCCGGTCAGTTATGGCGATCCCGCCAAAAACAACTTTCTAGCCTCCATAGATTTATCAGATGCATACCTGCACATACACATTCTACCAAGTCAAGGGAAGTTCTTGAGAGTATCAGTTCAAACGCCCATGTAGACACTCTCTGGGCTCAGAGAAGATGGTCTCCGGATGGACCTGTTCTCAGATCTCTCCTCTGAGAGAGTTAAGAGCAATAAGGTTGGCACTGTTACACTTCCAGCCTCATTTCCAGATAGTACAATCAGAAAATCTTCCAACAGTCTTTTATCGCATTTTAACAATTCATATAAGGGGGGAGTTGAATTGGTCAGCACATATCCTCAGCATGACCTCCTTACATCCAGGAGAATGGACCCACAGCAACTCAATCTTCTTGCAGATGGGGAATCCAACATTAGATGCAATGGCCTTGGACCTCAAAAGCAAACTGGATCAGTTTAGTTCCTATCACCGGTCCAATCAAGCCCTGTCGTAACCCTGGAACAAGGGGCTAATCTATGTGTTTACTCTGTTTCCCCTTATTCCAAAGGTTCGAGCCAAGATAGTAAGAGAACAGGCAGAAGTGAGTGCTCTCCTCCCCTTCTGATCCCGGAGATCCTGTTATTTTCTATCCCTAACCCTATCTAGGGGGAGATATTGGGAGCTTCCAGTAACACCAGATCTCCTCTCTCAGAGGGGCTTTCAATATCAGCCCGCTTCAAGCTGCACCTGGCTGCTTGGAGGCTGAGAGGAACTATCTAGTCACCTTAGGTCTCTCCTCTGAGGTTATCAAAACAATGTTGAAAGCAAGAAATCAACAACTGTCAAGATCTATAATAAAATATGGAAAAAATGTAATTCTTGGTGCAGTACTAAGGTCACTAAGAGGGGCTTGATAAAGGCTGAGACTTAACAACCCTAAAATCCATTTATGGCTAATCAATGCCCAATTACAAGGGAAATTTACAGGTCAATCTAAGCTTGAGCAGGTTGAGCGAAGATCGCAAGGTGAGCAATACAGAGAAGAGTAGAACGGTCTGGGGAAGACGGTTCAGAGGAGCAGGAGACTGGAACAAGTCACAATACTCGAGCAATGTTTGAATTGCCTCATGGGTAGGCCCAAACAGGAAACAATATGGCTCCCAGCCAGCACACATCGGCCATCTTTGTTAAGGGCAAATCCTAAGACAAACACAGCAGCCTCCAGTGGTGAGGTGTGGAAGTGCAACATAATAGTTCAGAGTGAGAGAAACAGTGGCCACTAGTGGTAAGTTAGAAAAATACATCAAATTCTGACATTATTCCCTCCTTCAGCATCGACCTCCGGACAATGCTTGGCTCGGTTTTTCTGGATATTTTTGGTGAATTTCCTTAAACAGTTGGGGGGCATTGATATTGTTAAAGAAGACCTTTCACCACTCCTGACATGCTTGTTTTAATAGCTTTATGCATTCCCCACGTACTAACAATTCTGGAACATCTATTCTTATGTCTCTATGTTGTGCCATTCCTTTATTATTTGCACTAGAAGTTATGAATGAATTGCTATTTGTCTTCAGTAAAGGAACAGAGGGGAGGTGGCCAGTTGGGGGCGTGTACCTGCAGGTGCACACCCCCAACTGGTCACCTCCCCTCTGTTCCTTTACTGAAGACAAATAGCAATTCATTCATAACTTCTAGAGCAAATAATAAAGGAATAGCACAACATACAGACATAAGAATAGATGCTCCAGAATTGTTATTACATGGGGAATGCATGGAGCTATTAAAACAGACATGTCAGGAGCGGTGAGAGGTCCTCTTTAACTGGTTTCCAAGAATTATCCTCAGGGCCATACCCCTGCCATTTTATTAGGTACTGTAGACAATTTCAGAAAATTCTAGAATCCAGTATCTTCTCAACAGTGTAATTTTCTTGTCCATCCACTTTAACTGGATCGGGGGGAGGCAGGTTATGTCCCAGAAATGGATCTGGAATAAGCAGTTTCAGAAGTGATACATGGAACACAGGATGTACCCTCATTGTCTTGGGGATCTTTAACCGAAAAGCTACTGCATTTATTTGTCCAATAACTTTGAAAGGCCAAATTAATTTTTGACCCAGTTTTGCTGAAGGTACATGAAGTTTCAAATTCTTCGTAGAAAGCCATACCTCATCTCCCACCTTGAAAGTTGTAGTAGGGCTGCGGGATTTATCTGCTGTTTCCTTAAATCTCCTGGGCAATCTTTAATGTTTCCCTTAACATCTCCAGATTCTGTTGGAGAGAATGAATTCTGTCATTGGCTGCAGGAATGGGAGTGTCTCTGGGAGAATTACAGAGGATACTCGGATGGTAACACAAATTAGCAAAAAATGGTGTTTGTTTTGTGGAAGCATTCTGAGAATGATTGTATGAAAATTCTGCCGTTGGAAGCAAATCGACCCAGTCATCTTGCAAATGTTAAATGTAGCATCGGAGATACTGCTCCAAGGTTTGGTTTGTGTGCTCAGTCTGACATTTGATTGGGGATGAAATGCAGATGACAAATTAACATCAATGTCAACTGTTTTGCAAAAATTCTTCCAGAATTTAGATGTAAATTGTACCCCGTGATCAGAGACAACTTCATCTGGTTCTCCGTGGAGACGAAAGACATCTTGAACCATGAGGTCAGCAGTCTCTTTGGCAGAAGGGAGACCAGAACATGGAATAAAGTGAGCTGCTTCTGTCAGTCGACCAACCACAACTAGGAAAAACCAGATTTCTTTCAAAATAAGTGAAGTCAGAAGCCTTCAGACCAATGACACCAGGCCCCCTAAAATACAAGTAGGCCGACGGATTGTAAGAGTTTTTTACAGCACGGTCAAACACTCGTTCAGATGCCTGGGTCTTATGAATGATCCAGGGGCTTTGAGTTGGAATTAATAAAAACACGTCCAGAGCATTTCCTATTACATCAAAGTAAAAATTCCATAATTCCAGCAAAAATAAGCACTGGACGCAGTTCCCCTCTCGCAAAGAGGAACCAGAGTGTACTCCAGAATTTTTGCAGTCCCAAAACCAGGGAAAAATGAAAAGATGATAGGTCTCATCTATCTGAACAAGTTTCTAGCAAAGAAAAGATTTAAAATGGAAACAATCCGGTCAGTTATGGCGATCGCGCCAAAAACAACTTTCTAGCCTCCATAGATTTATCAGATGCATACCTGCACATACACATTCTGCCAAGTCAAGGGAAGTTCTTGAGAGTATCAGTTCAAACGCCCATGTAGACACTCTCTGGGTTTGTGCACTCAGTCTGACCATTTAATTGGGGATGAAATGCAGATGACAAATTAACATCAATGTCAACTGTTTTGCAAAAATTCTTCCAGAATTTAGATGTAAATTGTACCCCTTGATCAGAGACAACTTCATCTGGTTCTCCGTGGAGATGAAAGACATCTTGAACCATGAGGTCAGCAGTCTCTTTGGCAGAAGGGAGACCAGAACATGGAATAAAGTGAGCTGCTTCTGTCGATCAACCACAACTAGGATGGCATTTTTCCCTTTAGATGCAGGCAAATCAACAATAAAGTCCATAGATATAGACCCCCAAGGACGGGGCAGGATTGACAGAGGCTGCAAAAGTCCCACTGGTGAAGTACGAGGAGCTTTAGTCATGGCACAAGTCTTACAAGAAGAGACATATTCCTTCGCATCCTCTTGATGATTAGGCCACCGGAAGAAGCGAGACAGGAGTTCTTTTGTCTTCTGAATGCCCTTGTGACCTGCCGCTTGGAGTCATGGATTCATTTTAATACTCTCAGTCGTACACTCTCTGGAACATAAATGCAATGTTTAAGAGTCCATACTCTATTTTGAAATGTAAGGGATTTATCATCTGGTGGATACAGAAGAACCGGGTCAGTCTCATATGCTGCCCTTATCTCCTCCAGCAGATCTTTGTTAGTAATGACCCCCACAAAATTGGATTCTGACAGAATGGTAGTTGGTGGCGCAGGTGGAGAGGAATCACCTGAGAACAGTCTGGATAAGGCATCAGCTTTCCCATTTCAAGAGCCAGGTCTATAAGAGATCACTAAATTAAATCGATTAAGAAACAGACTCCACCGAGCTTGACGGGGAGACAACCATTTAGCAGATCTGATGAATTACGGTGGTCAGTTAGCACCACTATCTGCTGAGCTTGACGGGGAGACAACCATTTAGCAGATCTGATGAATTACGATGGTCAGTTAGCACCACTATCTGCTGTGCTGCTCCTTCCAGATGATGTCGCCACTCTTGAAAAGCAGCAACAATGACTAAAAGTTCCTTGTTTCCCACATCATAATTCTTTTCTGGGGAGGTCAGTCTTCGAGAAAAATAAGCACAAGGATGTAGCAAGTCTTTCTCTCCAGTTCTTTGTGATAGAATGGCCCCTATAGCACAGTCAGAAGCATCAACTTCAATGATAAAGGCATGTTCAGGGTCAGGATGAATCAGTATAGGGGCTGTGGTAAATTTTGTCTTCAGACAAAGGAAGGCATCCTGTGCTTGAGGAGACCAAACAAATGGTATTCCCTCCTTTGTTAATTGAGTAATTGGTGCGATTATAGCTGAAAATTTCTTGATAAACCGATAAACCGTAGAAATTAGCAAATCCTATAAAACACTGAACCTCGCTCACATTCCTTGGGGCTGGCCAGTCAATTATTGCTTGAATCTTGCTGGAGTCCATGTGCAATCCTATAGTAGAAATTACATATTCCAGGAACTGAATTTCTGTTTGATGAAATTCACATTTCTCCAACTTAATGTAGAGTTGATGAGTTCGTAGACGCTGTAGCACAGCTCTGACATGGTTTTGGTGTTCTTCTTCAGAATTAGAGAAGATTAGTATATCATCCAGATAGATTACAAACTGATCTCGCAGATCTTTGAAGATGTCATTAATGAAATGCTGAAAGGTTGCAGGTGCATTACACAGTCCAAAAGACATTACTAGGTACTCAAAGTACCCATAACGTGATCTGAATGCTGTTCTCCATTCATCACCTGGTCTGATACGCACCAAGTTATAGGCACAGCGTACGTCTAGCTTGGTGAAGATTTTTGTATGACGTACTCTATCCAGCAGTTTGGGTATAAGAGGCAGAGGGTAACGATTCTTTATCGTTATTTTATTCAGTTCTCTATAGTCCACACAAGGCCTTAAGGTACCGTCTTTCTTTTTGACAAAAAAATATTGGTGCACCTGCTGGTGAAGTGGATGGATGAATAAATCCTTTAGCTGAATTCTCATCTATGTATTCTTTAAGCTTTCAGTTAAGGTTCCGCCAATGGATATATGATTCCAAAGGGAATAGCTGCTCCCGGCAACAGCTCAATGGGACAGTCATAAGGTCGATGTGGGGGCAACTTGTCCACATTCTTTTTATCACCAACATCAGCAAATTCTTCATACATAGACGGCAGTTTAGGGGATGTTTCCAGGTCCTCTGTACCATCCACATGAGATTGATTAGATAAAGTCTGTTCTGAGTGAACCTCTGGCGGGAAAGACACTACTTTGGTTTCCCAGTTGATCTGAGGGTTCTGTGCTTGCAACCATGGTAATCCCAAGATGATTGGGAAATGTGGTGATAAAATTAACAAGAAAGATAAAACCTCTTGGTGATTAGGTTCCATAATTGTCTCCAAAGGTTCAGTCTCTTGATCAATAGGGCCCAAGTTCAGCGGGGACCCATTAATAGTCTCCATTAGAATTGGTGAAAGTCTTCCCTGGATCTTCACTCCATGCTTATTAGCAAAAACAATGTCCATAAAGTTTCTATTTGCTCCAGAGTCCACCATGGCAGAGGTAGATATCCACTGTGAGCCAGTGTGGAACTTGATGGAAATGAAGCAGTGAGAGTCCTTGCTTTCCTTCTTCATGTTAGTTGCTATGTACGAGATTGAGTGGATGACTGCATTTACTGGTGGCGCTGGTTCAGAAAAAGCTGACTCATCCTCAGATAGGTCAGGATCCGCTATAACTGCTACTGCCTTCTGTCGACGACTTGGACAATTAATGAGAAAGGGATCAAATTTACCACAGTAAAAGCATTGATTCTCCCAAAGTCTACGTTCCCTTCTATCGGCACTTTCACGTTCTTGTATGCTGTCAATCTGCATAGGTTCAGCATCAGATTCAGTGTATTTCTTGGTTTCAGAGTCTCTAGAGGTGGAGGGTGGATCAGATAAGTACCGATTATTACGAAGCCATGTAGAACGTCACTTTTCTTGTCTACGCTCAGACAGTCGAGTATCAATACGAACACAATGATGTACAAAATCATCAAAATCTGTGAGAGCGTCAGCACAAGCTAATTCATAAAGAAAAAAAGGGGATTTCAGTCAGCACATCCCAGTGCGCAGGTGCACGTTGCTATGGCTAAATGCACAAGGAAAGGAAAATACATACAATGCAACGGCACACTGCCAACCAGATAAAGCACAAAATGCCATAGTGATATGAGGTATTCTGGAGCTAATGCTATGCTTGTTTAGTAAATTAGAGATTCTTGGCAAATATATTTTGTACAAAATTATCTGGGCCCGTTCACCAAATCGTCCAGGTGATCTCTGTAGGACGGGAACCTAACACTATTTCCTACCTGTTATGTGCCAACCTTGGCTTCCGTATAATCAGGGGGTGTTGGTTCCACATGCATGCTGGATCCCATCTGCCTTTTGCCATTTCTGGTGCTTCAAAGGCCTTCACTAATACAGGGATGCAGGTACCAACATGCAAAATGTATATAGCTGAAAGGGGATTCACAATAAGGGGATTCGCCCAGGCTACAGCCTTATGTGTGAGAAGCATAATGATACACAGCACCTTACATCTGTCAGTGGGGAAGTGAGAAGGGTGAGCACCAAAATATAGCTTACATTGATTAATGAATCCACGGTGCTTATCACGGTCCCCACCAAACCTGAAAGGTGGATGAAGAAGCTGGAACCATTGTGCGGTTTTGAAGTTCCTGTATTTGCTCTACATGTTGAGCCACCAGGTTTTGTAAATCCTGAGTTTCTTGTCCAAATACTTGCACATTATGAGAGGTTTGGTTTTCAAATGCCGCATACTTTGTTTTCAAATTTTGCATTTCAGCGTATATATTGGTCAGTAAACAGTTCATATTAGTTACACGAACCTCCAAGCTCACTCCCTCGGCGGATTCCTTAGTGCTGGCTCGAGTATCCTGTTACGATACTGGTAGACACGGCTGGAATCCGGTGGCCAGATGGAATAAGCCAGGCGCAGTTAGAACTGTAAAGTTGTAATTCACAGAGCAGCTTGAGCGAAGATCGCAAGGTGAGCAATTCAGCGAAGAGTAGAACGGTCTGGGGAAAATGGTTCAGAGGAGCAGGAGACTGGAACAAGTCACAATACTCGAGCAATGTTTGAATTGCATCATGGGTATAAGTAGGCTCAAACAGGAAACAAGATGGCTCCCAGCCAGAACACATCGGCCATCTTTGTTAAGGGCAAATCTTAAGACAAATACAGCAGCCTCCAGTGGTGAGGTGTGGAAGTGCAACACAATAGTTCAGAGTGAGAGAAACAGCGGCCACTAGTGGTAAGTTAGAAAAATATATCAAATTCTGACAAACATTTTCTGCGGGAGTTCTTCTTTAATATAATTTACTGCGTCATACAAAATACAGGGACTCAGTGTCTTTCTGATACCTTTATAGGATGCAACAGCTTTGTCTAATTGATGTCATTATTGCTAATTAACAAGTCTCTATATGTTGCACCTAAGGGGCAATTAACCCATTGTATGCTGTGCTGCCTACAGACTCCAGGAAAAGGAAATTTCAGTGAGTAAATTTTACATATACGGTTTGGTATTGGATTAAGGAGTTGTTTCAGGGAGGTCGTATTGTTAATTATTAATTGTTGATATTTAAATGGTTCATTTTTGTATTTTGCTAGTGAAAATTAATCAATAAAGATACAAAAAAATGATTGACAATGTGATATGCCATGATGGTCACACAAAAAAAAAATCAAACACTTGGAATTTTGGTTGCAGCTCATGTCTTGTCTAAAAAGAGCTGATTTATCTGTACATTTTCCTCATTCTAAACATGAATTTGTTTTCTTTCCTATGTGACTTGTCGCATGTCTAACAAGATCTATCTGTAAAACATGTCCCACATTCTAAACATTAATATGGCTTCTCTCCTGTGTGACTTATCGCATGTGTAACAAGATGTGACTTTGTTGTAAAACATTTCCCACTTTTTAAACATGAATATGGCCTCTCTCCTCTATGAATTCTCTGATGTTTAACAAGATGTGAATTCCGTGTAAAACATTTCCCACATTCTGAACATGAATACGGTTTCTCTCCTGTGTGACTTCTCTCATGTCTAGCAAGATCTGATTTATCTGTAAAACATTTCCCACAAAGTGAACATGAATATGGCTTCTCTCCTGTATGACTTCTTTCATGTCTAACAAGATTTGATTTATCGGTAAAACGTTTCCCACATTCTGAACATGAAAATGGCTTCTCTCCTGTGTGACTTCTCTTATGTGTAACAAGACAAGATTTATCTGTAAAACATTTCCCACATTCTGAACATGAATATGGCTTCTCTCCTCTGTGAATTCTCTCATGTCTAACAAGATTTGATTTTTCTGTAAAACATTTCCCACATTCTGAACATGAATACGGCTTCTCTCCTGTGTGACTTCTCTTATGTGTAACAAGACATGATTTATCTGTAAAACATTTTCCACATTCTGGACATGAATATGGTTTCTCTCCTGTATGAATTCTCTCATGTGTGACGAGATCTGATTTCTGTGTAAAACTTTTGCCACATTCTAGGCATGAATATGGCTTCTCTCCTGTGTGAAATTTCTGATGTTTAACAAGATTTGATTTCTGTGTGAAACATTTCCCACAAAGAGAACATGAATATGGCTTCTCTCCTGTGTGACTTCTTTCATGTATAACAAGATTTGATTTATCTGTAAAACATTTCCCACATTCTGAACATGAATATGGCTTCTCTCCTCTGTGAATTCTCTCATGTCTAACAAGATTTGATTTTTCTGTAAAACATTTCCTACATTCTGAACATGAATACGGCTTCTCTCCTGTGTGACTTCTCTTATGTGTAACAAGACATGATTTATCTGTAAAACATTTTCCACATTCTGGACATAAATATGGTTTCTCTCCTGTATGAATTCTCTCATGTGTGACGAGATCTGATTTCTGTGTAAAACTTTTGCCACATTCTAGGCATGAATATGGCTTCTCTCCTGTGTGAAATTTCTGATGTTTAACAAGATGTGATTTCTGTGTGAAACATTTCCCACAAAGAGAACATGAATATGGCTTCTCTCCTGTGTGACTTCTTTCATGTATAACAAGATTTGATTTATCTGTAAAACATTTCCCACATTCTGAACAGGAGTATGGCTTCTCCCTTGTGTGAATTCTTCTGTCTGTAGCAAGTCCTGAGCTTTTTGTGAACTCTTGAACACAGTGAAACCCTTCATCCCCTTTCTGACCTTTAGTTTTGGTAACAATCTGTGATTGGTCAGGAAAAGGTTCTTGATGATTAAGGGGATTATATAATAGATCTGTACTGTGAAGTCCTGGATATACATTAAGGTTTTCTCTCGAAGAGATCTGCATGATATCTTCATCTTCATTATAATTTTTTGATAACATGAAGTTTCCTTCAGAATTCTTACTGGGATTTCCTGTTTATATAAAAATTAGAATTTGTAATTTTTTTTTCAAACCATACAGTACACAGAATACATTATAATATTCCAATTAGGCTGGAAATGGACCGGGTAGGAAGGAGAAATATAGGGGGTCATTTATTAAGACCAGAGTATTAATAACCCCTTTAGCTAGCAGTGGATCTGCCGAAGTTATGTAGAGGAGCCGGAATCTGAAGTCACCGTCTCCATTCCTGATTCCATACCTGTGGTGACATCTCCTGGAATGTCCTCCTCCACCTCACTCTTACACGGGGGATCGCCCATCATCCTCTCTTCTTCATCCTCCACTTTAATAATAATCAGCTCTTCCCTCTGATTTGTCATCTGTAACAATTCAGTACAATACAGCAGACAGGTGGGAAATCTAACAGATCCACATAAGAGACCCCCACAATCTATGACCCCCCTATATAGATGTGTATAGGGCTCAGCTCCATCTACCTGAGGGTTCTCTGGGACCTTCTCCTCTGGACAGTCCTGGGAATACAGAGGACGGGGACATCTCTCTGGTGGATTTCTCCTCCTGGATCCATCTGTGGAGACACAAGCACACAGTGATGAATACATGGCCTCCTGTAGATCTGTCTATAGATCAGACACTTCTCTTAGCTCCTTCACTTCTAGGTTTAGTTATCAGTGATAAATAACAATGTTCTGCTCCTCACCACCTGTGCCAAGGTTCCAGCTCCTAGTAGGCCGCAGTCCCAAATAACCTCTGGTCTGAAAGTGAATTGGCTATGTTTGAAGAATGAGGACACAGTTATAAGTGTCAGGACTAGAGGTTTCTTCTTGCAGCACTATCACCAACCAGAAAGGTTTCAGGCCATGGTCCTGGCAAAATGACCACTCTGCTTATGAGGTACATTTTTAGAGCGAGAACCCAAAGTAAAGACCTTTGTCAATTAGTAAGTGTGCAAGGAAGAAGTAAACCAACTACTTCTAACCTCCTGTCCACCAGGCACCGAGGTGTTGCAGAAAACTCTACATCTATAGCCCCCTCCAAGTCTTCTTTCCCTGGGAAGATCATTCCTTTTATTCTTCACCATTGGAGTAGTAGCCCTATAGCCACTGCCAGGCACCTAGAAACAGACTGGTCTCTTCTGCCCAGGACAAACTGGGTGATAAGCACACCACACCACTGTGATAAGCACACCACTTCTGATGGTCGTCAAGCTATGCCGCCTTCATCTGGAGACTTTTCAACAGTCACCATTTAGTGGACATCCCCTGGCCTGAGGAAGGGCTACTTAAAGCTTGAAACGTCGCCCTATGTATTGTCGTTTACCACAATGCCCGGCTGAATAAAACTCACGTTTGCTTTCATATTTACTGGAGCGCTGTCTAATTTTATACGAAACTGAACATCTGGGGATGAGAAACAGCGAGTCGGTGTGGTTATTTCATTACTGAAGGGGGATGCGCAGTCATGGGCTTTTTCTCTACTGACCGGATCGCAGTCTCTTGGGTCGGTGGATGAATTTTTTGAAGCTTTGGGTCCCGGATCGGACCTCCCTGGCCGAGACCAAGCTGTGTGGCCTTCGTCAGGGAGATCGTTCTGCTGAGATTTATTGCTCTGAGTTTGGCAGGTGGGCTATGGATACTGAGCGGAACGATCCTGCTCTCCGTAGCCAGTTCTTCGGCCATGTCTGGATTTCCGTGAACTCAATCAGATTGCTGTCCGTGATCCCTACCCCCTTCCTTCGATTCCCGATTTGTTTAACCAGATTGTTGGTGCCAAGGTGTCCTCCAAGTTGGACTTAAGGGGGGGGGGGCATATAATCTGGTCAGGATCAAGGAAGGGGATGAATGGAAGACGGCTTTAATACTCCTGAGGGTCATTTAATACTCCTGAGGGTCATTTAATACTCCTGAGGGTCATTTTCACGACATAGACCTTGTTCGTTACCACAAATTTCAGTTAAATACAGGCCAGAAGGACACTCTTCTATCATGTGAATGGAGCACTATGGATACACAGGGCTTTCAACAAGTATTCACACCCCTTGAACTTTTCCACATTTTTTCACGTTACATCTACAAACTTAAATGTATTTTATTGGGATTTTATGTGATCGACCAACACAAAGTACAAGAACGTGTGAAGTGGGAAGAAAATGATATGTGGCTTTCAAAGTTCTTAATAAATAAAAATCTGGACAGTGTGACGTGCTTTAGGCCTCGTTCACGTATACAAGGATTTTTATGGACCACAGTCCTGCCATGCTGCTGAGTGCACAAGCACACGGCGTCATTGGTTGCTATGACGCTGTGCGTTTTGTGCCGCTGTACAGTAATACACTCCTATGATCTATACCAGTGTAATACTGCATAGCGGCGGCAGGAAGCACCAGATTTTTATTTATTAAGAATTTTGAAAACTGTGCATCATTTTCTTTTCAATTCACACATACTTGTCACCGGTAGTCCTCAATTACATGTCACTGCACACACGTGTATACACTGCACATGACGGCTCTTACCTTGTGATATAAGAGGCTGGTGCTCCTCCATTACATATCACTGCACACACGTGTATACACTGCACATGACGGCTCTTATCTTGTGATATAAGAGGCTGGTGCTCCTCCATTACATGTCACTGCACACACGTGTATACACTGCACATGACGGCTCTTACCTTGTGATATAAGAGGCTGGGGCTCCTCCATTACATGTCACTGCACACACGTGTATACACTGCACATGACGGCTCTTACCTTGTGATATAAGAGGCTGGTGCTCCTCCATTACATATCACTGCACACACTTGTATACACTGCACATGACGGCTCTTATCTTGTGATATAAGAGGCTGGTGCTCCTCCATTACATATCACTGCACACACGTGTATACACTGCACATGACAGCTCTTACCTTGTGATATAAGAGGCTGGTGCTCCTCCATTACATGTCACTGCACACACGTGTATACACTGCACATGACGGCTCTTACCTTGTGATATAAGAGGCTGGTGCTCCTCCATTACATGTCACTGCACACACGTGTATACACTGCACATGACGGCTCTTACCTTGTGATATAAGAGGCTGGGGCTCCTCCATTACATGTCACTGCACACACGTGTATACACTGCACATGACAGCTCTTACCTTGTGATATAAGAGGCTGGTGCTCCTCCATTACATATCACTGCACACACGTGTATACACTGCACATGACGGCTCTTACCATGTGATATAAGAGGCTGGTGCTCCTCCATTACATGTCACTGCACACACGTGTATACACTGCACATGACGGCTCTTACCTTGTGATATAAGAGGCTGGTGCTCCTCCATTACATATCACTGCACACACGTGTATACACTGCACATGACAGCTCTTACCTTGTGATATAAGAGGCTGGTGCTCCTCCATTACATATCACTGCACACACGTGTATACACTGCACATGATGGCTCTTACCTTGTGATATAAGAGGCTGGTGCTCCTCCATTACATATCACTGCACACACGTGTATACACTGCACATGATGGCTCTTACCTTGTGATATAAGAGGCTGGTGCTCCTCCATTACATATCACTGCACACACGTGTATACACTGCACATGACGGCTCTTACCTTGTGATATAAGAGTCTGGTGCTCCTCCATTACATGTCACTGCACACACGTGTATACACTGCACATGACGGCTCTTACCTTGTGATATAAGAGGCTGGTGCTCCTCCATTACATATCACTGCACACACGTGTATACACTGCACATGACGGCTCTTACCTTGTGATATAAAAGGCTGGTGCTCCTCCATTACATGTCACTGCACACACGTGTATACACTGCACATGACGGCTCTTACCTTGTGATATAAGAGGCTGGTGCTCCTCCATTACATGTCACTGCACACACGTGTATACACTGCACATGACGGCTCTTACCTTGTGATATAAGAGGCTGGTGCTCCTCCATTACATATCACTGCACACACTGCACATGACGGCTCTTACCTTGTGATATAAGAGGCTGGTGCTCCTCCATTACATGTCACTGCACACACGTGTATACAATGCACATGACAGCTCTTACCTTGTGATATAAGAGGCTGGTGCTCCTCAATTACATGTCACTGACCACACGTGTATACACTGCACATGACGGCTCTTACCTTGCGATATAAGAGGCTGGTGCTCCTCAATTACATGTCACTGCACACACGTGTATACACTGCACATGACGGCTCTTACCTTGTGATATAAGAGGCTGGGGCTCCTCCATTACATGTCACTGCACACACGTGTATACACTGCACATGACAGTTCTTACCTTGTGATATAAGAGGCTGGTGCTCCTCCATTACATATCACTGCACACACGTGTATACACTGCACATGACGGCTCTTACCATGTGTTATAAGAGGCTGGTGCTCCTCCATTACATGTCACTGCACACACGTGTATACACTGCACATGACAGCTCTTACCTTGTGATATAAGAGGCTGGGGCTCCTCCATTACATGTCACTGCACACACGTGTATACACTGCACATGACGGCTCTTACCTTGTGATATAAGAGGCTGGTGCTCCTCCATTACATGTCACTGCACACACATGTATACACTGCACATGACGGCTCTTACCTTGTGATATAAGAGGCTGGTGCTCCTCCATTACATATCACTGCACACACGTGTATACACTGCACATGACGGCTCTTACCTTGTGATATAAGACGCTGGTGCTCCTCCATTACATATCACTGCACACACGTGTATACACTGCACATGACGGCTCTTACCTTGTGATATAAGAGGCTGGTACTCCTCAATTACATGTCACTGCACACACGTGTATACACTGCACATGACGGCTCTTACCTTGTGATATAAGAGGCTGGTGCTCCTCAATTACATGTCACTGCACACACGTGTATACACTGCACATGACGGCTCTTACCTTGTGATATAAGAGGCTGGTGCTCCTCCATTACATGTCACTGCACACACGTGTATACACTGCACATGACGGCTCTTACCTTGTGATATAAGAGGCTGGTGCTCCTCCATTACATATCACTGCACACACGTGTATACACTGCACATGACGGCTCTTACCATGTGATATAAGAGGCTGGTGCTCCTCCATTACATGTCACTGCACACACGTGTATACACTGCACATGACGGCTCTTACCTTGTGATATAAGAGGCTGGTGCTCCTCCATTACATATCACTGCACACACGTGTATACACTGCACATGACGGCTCTTACCTTGTGATATAAGAGGCTGGGGCTCCTCCATTACATGTCACTGCACACACGTGTATACACTGCACATGACGGCTCTTACCTTGTGATATAAGAGGCTGGTGCTCCTCCATTACATATCACTGCACACACGTGTATACATTGCACATGACGGCTCTTACCTTGTGATATAAGAGGCTGGTGCTCCTCCATTACATGTCACTGCACACACGTGTATACACTGCACATGACGGCTCTTACCTTGTGATATAAGAGGCTGGTGCTCCTCCATTACATGTCACTGCACACACGTGTATACACTGCACATGACGGCTCTTACCTTGTGATATAAGAGTCTGGTGCTCCTCCATTACATGTCACTGCACACACGTGTATACACTGCACATGACAGCTCTTACCTTGTGATATAAGAGGCTGGTGCTCCTCCATTACATATCACTGCACACACGTGTATACACTGCACATGACGGCTCTTACCTATGATATAAGAGGCTGGTACTCCTCAATTACATGTCACTGCACACACGTGTATACACTGCACATGACGGCTCTTACCTTGTGATATAAGAGGCTGGTGCTCCTCCATTACATATCACTGCACACACGTGTATACACTGCACATGACGGCTCTTACCATGTGATATAAGAGGCTGGTGCTCCTCCATTACATGTCACTGCACACACGTGTATACACTGCACATGACAGCTCTTACCTTGTGATATAAGAGGCTGGTGCTCCTCCATTACATGTCACTGCACACACGTGTATACACTGCACATGACGGCTCTTACCTTGTGATATAAGAGGCTGGTGCTCCTCCATTACATGTCACTGCACACACGTGTATACACTGCACATGACGGCTCTTACCTTGTGATATAAGAGGCTGGGGCTCCTCCATTACATATCACTGCACACACGTGTATACACTGCACATGACGGCTCTTACCTTGTGATATAAGAGGCTGGGGCTCCTCCATCATGGCCTCCTTGTACAGATCCTTGTGTCCTTCTATATACTCCCACTCCTCCATGGAGAAATAGACAGTGACATCCTGACACCTTATAGGAACCTGACAACACAATGACACCGTCATCACCCAGACCCCTCCAGTGCTGTTACTGGAGAATTTCCCAGCATTCCCAGCAGTGTCACCTCTCCAGTCAGCAGCTCCATCATCTTGTGGGTGAGTTCTAGGATCTTCTGCTCATGTATCAGGGGGTGAGGCTCTGTGATGGGGTGAGGGGTCCTGCTCCGTCCTCCTGACTCCTGGAGATGGATGATGGGAGTCACACAGTCCCCCGATGTCTTCTTCACTATTGTGTACTCCTGTGGATGGAGAGAGACACTTAGGGAATAAACCCTTCAGGGGCCATTGTTGGGGCAAAACCCCCTTCTCTATGATTGTCGGGGTCCTAATTCAATGAAGATGAGATCTCAGAGGAAATAAATGTCAGACTTGTTCAGCTATATCAAATATTTCCTGTTTATTGACAGAACACGTTGCTCTTTATAGTCCAAAAACCACAGATAGTGGGTGGAGTTCCTATAGTGCAGATGTGCACTTTCTGTACCTTTTTTCTAACATGACATTTACTGAACTACTGAACCAAATCACACATTTTCTTCCATCCCACCCACTCTTCCTGATCACAGGCAGAAGTGTCTGCTTTAAGAGGAAGTCAAAAGGTCAGATACATGTTTTCTGAACCAATGAAGAAGAAGTGGTTACCCTCACAATGAACATCATATATTTATATATTTAGCGCTGCTATTTCCTGTAAGTAACTTATCAGAACTTATCTTCTTTCAAATTAATCTTATGTTAAGATGGAGTCCTGATAGATAATGAATTCTTAATCCTTCACAATTCCCCCATTTTGAGATATCTTGGAACTGACATCCTGACCCAGAGGTACTTCAGTTGGGATAGGCCCAACCGCCAGCTGGAGGCCAGATTCCCTCCCAGGTATCGATGCAGTTCCCAAGACTTCTCAATAATCCTGGTAGTTTCTCCTTTTGGTACAGAACCTGTTGGCGCACATACACATCAGCTTCATCACAGCAGACACTACTATACTTTAGATCATCAGGCCCTGATCTTCTTTGTGAGACAAACTGCTAACAAGACATATGAACCAGTTCTTTAAAGGTCAGAGGGATTGCCAGATAAGGCACAGTTCTTGAACTCTCACGGGACTGTGAGTACAGATCCAACAGTCCTTCAAGCAGCACCTGATGGTGCCATATCAAAGATTTTCCCATTCATCATTTAGTTGATGAAATACTGCTGACACGCTCAGGGTCAGAGCCACTGTCAGCAGGAGGATCTTCATCCTTGGGCATCGGAACTTTCTTGCAGTGAGAAGCGTGTCCTTCAGCCTTTACTGCTGTATGAGTAGTCAACAGGACTTGGAAAGAACCATCAAATCAGGGATCCAGGCCTTTCCTCACATGTCTTTTTATCACCACCAGTCTCCTGGTTGCAGACTGTGTGTTCCTTCTACTGAATCTGGAAGGGAAGCAAACACTTGTTTATGGGAGTTCTCAAGCCTCTTTGTGAGGGCCCGCATGTAGCTTGTTAGGCTATCATTGTTCATTTGCAATTGTTGCAGAAAATACAATCCTAATCTGGGGAACCCCTGTCTGATTCAATAACTTCAGGGACACCATACCTGCACACCAGCTCACTGACCAGCTTCTCTGCTGTGTTCTTTGTTACTGGGAAGGTTTCCGGCCACCCTGAAAAGAGATCAACACACACAAGGACAAGCTCATATACTCCTACCTTAGGCAGTTGTATATAGTCTATCTGCAGTCTCTGGAACGGGTAAAGTGACCTCGGGGTTGTGCTTGCTTGGAGTCTTCACCACTTGACCGGGATTGTTCAGTGCACAGACCATACATCCTTGTACAAAACGAGCGGCTACTGTAGAAAATCCTGGAGCAATCCACCCTGCATTAACCACACTTACCATGGCACCTTCTGATAGGTGAGTGGGCCCGTGGGCCTCCTGAGCCATAGCTGGGTACAGAAGGCGTGGTAGACAAATATTGTCCTTGTTTTCTCCAAATTCCATGTTTGACCCCTTGTTCTTTTTCCTCAGGAGGGGCTTGCAAGCATTCTCTGAAATGTACTTACTGAAATGTCCTCAGGTCTCAAGGCTCTCACCGGGGTGGCGTCAGCATTTAGTGGCTGGAGTGCAGCTTGTTTGGCTGCCTTGTCTGCTCGATCATTGCCTTTTGCTTCCACCGTGGTACATCTTGTATGAGCCTTTACCTTTATAATAACAACCTCCTCTGGTAACAACAGAGAGTCCATAAGTTCTAGTACAGAGTCTTTATTCTTTATAGGCTGGCCTGCTGATGTTAGGAAGTCCCTGGCCCGCCAAATAGGTCCATATTCATGTGCAATACCAAAAGCATACCTTGAGTCTGTGTAGATGTTCACCTTCTTCCCCTTGGCCAATTTACACGCCTCAGTGAGTGCCTTCAGCTCCACCTCTTACACTGACATGTGAGGTGGCAGTGGTTCAGCTGTCCCTACCTCATGCTGTGTGACCACTGCATATCCAGTGTGGAAACGGCTTCAATCTACAAAATACTCAAAATCAGGGTTATCAAGGGGGTTTTCATGAACATGTTCAAAACCAAATGTTTCTTGCTGTATTAATTATACGCAGTCATGTTCAACAAGATTGGTTAAAAGTTCTGATACACCTCCCTCCCCCATTTCTGAATCTGTAATCGGCAACAGAATAGCAGGATTCAGAGTAGTATGAGTACCATGAGGAGTGCACACTGGAGTCTAGGTTGCCTGGCCATAGAAATGTGCGTAAATGTCATGAGGTGTCTGTACAGTCACCGGGTAGTCTAACACAATTTCAGAAGCTTTTTCTATCATTGCCTGCACTGCCGCTACTGCCCTGACACAGGAGGGGGCGCCTCTGGCGACAGGATCTAATCTGGCAGAAAAGTATGCCTCTGGCGATCACTATGTTTCTGAGTCAGTACAGCCGTATTGTGACCCTGCATTTCTGAGCAAAACAGCTGAAATTCCTCGTCATATTTTGGAATACCCAGGGTCGGGCTGAGGTTATGCTTAGCTTCAACGTATGAGAATTATTCACTGCCTCTTCTGTCAGGTGAAATGGGTCAGATGACAGACAATCATACAGAGGCAACATTAACATGGAGGCATGCCTGATCCAGGGGCGACAGTACGACACCAGCCCCAAAAACACTCTCAGGCTTTGTGCTTCTTTAGACACTTGTATTCTTTCTCCACTGCCTCCTTCCTCTTTGGGGTTAAGTGACGGTCTCCGTGAGAGAGACAGCGTCCTAAAAATACACTACTTTGAGGGTTTTACACCCGTCCTGATGGAGGAACAAGAGATATAGTTGTTTCACAGCAAGTCTCATTGCCTTCAGCACACAGGAGCCAATCATCCACGTAAGGACAGATTGCAGAGCCTGTGTATACATGGTGGGGAGTTCTGCGCCCCCTGTGGCAGGACGGTCCAGGTATACTGGTTACCCTTAGATGTAAAGGCAAACAGATACTGACAGTCAGGATACAGCGGGACACTGAAGAAGACATCTGCCAGGTCTATCACTGTGAAACACGTAGCAGTAGATGGAACTTGTGACAGTAAGGTATGTGATCTTAGCACTATTGGAGTTTGTAAAACTGTCACCTTGTTAACTTCTCTAAGATCATGAACCATCCTGTAACAGGCTGTCCCCTAACTGTTGTCTTCTATTGGGAACAGCGGAGTATTATCTGCAGATACTGTTTTACCAATATACCGGCTTAGAGGAAATCATCAATGTGACTGACCACTGCTATCTCCTGGGCATGACTGAGCGGGTACTGCTTCACTTGAGGGGGCTGACATCCTGGCTTAAAATACACCATAGCCGGAGACACAGGGAGTCTTCCAATGTCTGTGTTAGATTTTGCCCACAAATCCTCCGTTACCACCTCAAGAACAGCCTGGTCTACAAGGGTTAATTCTGAAGGCTCAGTCTCAGGCAGGGCCACTGTCGCTATTAAGGGACATAATACTTCTTCTGGGGCCCCAAAATCTACATGGGTAGTGCCATCGGGATCAAAGTGTATGTGGGCTCCCAGTGCTTGTAAAACATCAGTTCCTAAAAGAGGTTCTGGCATTTATTTATTTATTTTTTTTTTTTCTTTTAAATAATAATTGGGTGACAACCGTACTGTCTCACCCATTAGTCCAATCTGATCCCACCCCATGTCAGTCCAAATGGTCCGCAGTCCAGCTGCATATGTCTCTACTGTCTCTTGAGGTCCCTGACCTACGTCTTTTAGATTTCTGGAACTCTCAACTTTTCTTTCCCTTTGCCCATTCTGTGAAAACTCAGACAAACTCTGCTCCTGATGATAAGGTTTTCTAGAGACAAATCTTCAAAAGCCCTCCTCCTATGTTCAGTCAGGAAAGGGTCCACAACCTGATACTGTGATTCCCCTAGTTTCATCAAGTCCTTCAGGTCAGCCCAAGTGACTCTGTACGTCTCCTGAATCTGCTGTAACATCCTAGCAGTGGGCATTGGTCTCATCAGGGGTCTGGGAGTCTAGTCAGCAGTCCTAATAGGTCTTTAGGACTCTAAGGGTGATATTCTGTCACAGTAACGTAACCACACTGTCCTAACGGTCCTGGAGCTTCGGGAGCCATAGGGGTGAATGTGTCCGTGGTGTCTGGTGTGGGTGTCTGAGCAAGTAGGATTCTAGTCTTAGTCAATACAGGACAAATGCCTGCTGGTTTCTGGGGTCGACATGTCCCAAAAACCTTATAAGTGTCAGTCCAGTCTGGGTTCTGATTTCCACAAACATTACACGTCCATCCCTCTGGTCCACTCCTGGACTGTCTGGTGGCTACACTGGCCAGGGGGTATGGAGGTGGCGTTTCTCCAGACTTCTCACATTGCTCTTTGTGAGTATACAACAATCTGCCTTGCACAACTTCTCCTCTCCACCCGTCAGTTTCAACCTCATGAGCTACCTTTAACCATGTATTAACCATTTCTTCACAATCATGATCCTTTATCCAACCACAAATGAATCCTTCTGAATCTTTCCCAGACTAGCTACCTCTGGCTTCCTCCATGAATCATGGTGCCACCGTACTAGTACTCCTAGGGTTAAGATTCCCGTACTTCATCCCTACCTTCTCCAGCACTCTGTCATGATTCTTCAGACTCTCTTTACCTCCTCTTTCCTTCATCAATGTTTTGGCTGTTTTATAACCTTCCGGTATACTAAAAACATTCTCCATTGCTCTTCAACTGTATCAGAACAACTATAGAAAGTAACACAATTCAGACGTCTATTTTCCCATTAGTTCCAAACAGAGCCATGTACTCTGCTTCTAAGGTTTATTTTCCTCAGTCCCAACAAAGCTTCTCAACTATAATCATATAGTTTACTTTGTCCCTGAGATTTCCCTTTCTATAATGTTCTGCAATTTTCCAAACCCAGTAAAGAACAAACAAGACGTATACCGTGACTCCTAAAACCAGACCAAAAACATCCCAAAGTTACTCATGAACAGAAACTAAACCCAACAATCATAGGTATTATCAACCTTCAAGGTTCTTTATCAATATGGACTCGACTATAAAAGGACTTTATACTTACGTTCCTTCAACAATCCCTCGAGCCAGACAACCAGTCAGGGAGGCACAGATATATTGTAAGATAAAGTCTCTTACCTTGCAGCGCTGTCTTTTATATCTGTCCATCCCGGTCCGGATTATCCAAGTTGTCGGGAGATCAATGAAGTGTCCTTTAGTCGAGCCCCACGTTGGGCGCCAAGTTTTGTTGGGGCAAAACCCCCTTCTCTATGATTGTCGGGGTCCTAATTCAATGAAGATGAGATCTCAGAGGAAATAAATGTCAGACTTGTTCAGCTATATCAAATATTTCCTGTTTATTGACAGAACACGTTGCTCTTTATAGTCCAAAAACCACAGATAGTGGGTGGAGTTCCTATAGTGCAGATGTGCACTTTCTGTACCTTTTTTCTAACATGACATTTACTGAACTACTGAACCAAATCACACATTTTCTTCCATCCCACCCACTCTTCCTGATCACAGGCAGAAGTGTCTGCTTTAAGAGGAAGTCAAAAGGTCAGATACATGTTTTCTGAACCAATGAAGAAGAAGTGGTTACCCTCACAATGAACATCATATATTTATATATTTAGCGCTGCTATTTCCTGTAAGTAACTTATCAGAACTTATCTTCTTTCAAATTAATCTTATGTTAAGATGGAGTCCTGATAGATAATGAATTCTTAATCCTTCACAGCCATGTGCTCTCCTCCGGCCCTTTCCTCCTGGGTACAACGTGCCTACTTACCTTCTCATGGCTCCTACAACATGACTATTGGTCACTGGTCACATGACACATCACTCACCATACTGGGGGCTGATCTTCAGGTTCTCCATCACTTGGAAGGTCTGGAGGCCGTTCTACAGGACCCTGGACTCTTCCTATCACTTCCTATGATGGATTCTCCTTCCCGATGTCTGACTTGTTACAGAATACAATAAAGAGGAGAGAAATCTAGAAAAGTTTACCTCTCCGCTCAGCAGGGAGATGATCTCCAAGGTGAGGTCTAATATTCTTCTGCTGATCTCCTTCCTGTCCATCCTTGGTGGTCATTCAGGAGAAGAGGAGAGAACTGGAGGAGCTGGAGGCTTCTAGTACTGCAGGAGCCTTTATGAGAAGAGAGGAAATCATCCAGGGGACAAGACCAGATGTCACCTCCAGAACCGCACTTCCTGAGCCTGGAGGGGCCCCGCTTCTCAGAGCCCCCACCACATGGATTCCAGGGGCCCCAACATGGAGATTTCTGGTGGCTCCACAGGAGATAAATGTCTGATAGATGCAGGTCCCACCTCTGGGCTGTGCTCAGCTGTGTCCAGAACTCCTAGAGAAGAGACTGGAGACAGCTGAGCTCCATTCATTCTCCTCCTGGATTCAGGGGCCCCTCACCAGGACAGTCAGGGGCCAGCGAATGATGACAACCCCCACTATCCCCACTACTACTCCCCCCATCATACTAAGCTGAGCAGCGGAGAAGGATTCCTTGTGTGTAATGGAGGAGAATCTCCAGAGGTGACATGTCTGAGCTCTCCACCACACTGTCTCCTCACAGCTCATCTTACCTGCAGGCTGGAGGAATGGCTGATACCAGAGAGAACAAGAGCCCTGACTACCGACCAGGACCTGCCCAGTATCTGCTGCACTGCCAGAGCTGAAGGACCTGGGGTGACCTCACTGTCATGTGATCAGTATGGGAGGTGGGGCTCAGCAGAGGTGAGAATAGAATGTGAAGGACCTGTGATGATGTCACTGTCATGTGATTAGTGTAGGGGGCGGGGTCAGCTGTAGAGAGGAGATAAGATGGAGGAAGATCTGTAATTGTGGTCATGTGACAAGATGATCCTTGAACGGAGAAGGCTTTTTCCTACAGAACTGGAAAAATGCTGGGAGTTGTAGCTCTGAATCTTACAATAACAGCCTGGACTTGACTGGAGTGTTACTTCTGAGATATCATATAACATTTGGTACTTTTCTCCTCTGATATGTAACAGTCTGGACATTATGAGAGTTGTAGTTCTCTCCTCTGAAATATTGTCTGAACATGCTGGGGTTTGTAGTTTTCTGATATATAACAGTTTGGACATGCTGGGGGTTGTAGTACTCTGATATATAACAGTTTGGACATGCTGGGTTTGTAGTTCTCTGATATAACAGTCTGGACATAGCTGTGGTCACCTCTCGAGATGTCTCCTATGGACGACATAAAAGACAGAAATGTACTTGTTCCCGGGACTGCAGGTCTGAAGAGGAAGCCCCTATTCCATCACAGCAGATACTGGAAGACCCGGAGAGCTTCCTACAGGTGGTATACATGGCCCGGGGTTCATACGAACGCTCCCTCCGTGTAATGGAGCTACAGAAACCTCAGACGTCTCTGGGCAGCAGATTGTGTCGTGTGAACAGTGACTAATGATTCTGTATGGGGAGGAGCCTGTACTGTGGAGGGGATCGATGCTTGTAAATGGAGCAGGCAATTATCAATAGAGGACGCTGCCCTAACGTCCCAACCAGCAGCACTGTAAGGGGGTATTCCTGCCCCCTCTACTAGGAGGACAGATGGACGTTTGTATTAATACTGGGTTCTGGACCCTGGAAGCTGCTGCAGCTCCTGCTATTGTCCGTCTGTTTGCAGTACTTACTTCTCCTCCCCTCTGGGCAGCCTGACTTAGCGTCTCTTGGGACACATGTTGGGGTGGAAGCTCACTTCATTTTCAGCGTTCCTCAGATACGTATTCCTGAGAAGATCAATGTCTGTATCATAATAAATCAGTCTGGGAACTCAGCTCCTCTTGTTGGGCTGGTACAGGTGACGCTTCACCCCTCTGGTCCTGTTCACACTGTCTAGTCTGAACATTGGGCTGCGCTGCCACACATAGATTCCACATAGATATCTACAGAACCTGGTCTGTTACACACTGATACAAGTAGACCCCCCAACAGAGTGGAGAAGGGGTCAATAATTAGTTTGTGTTGACGTCACAGATTATTTTTCCCTTCTTCTGATCCATCATAAGAACACCCCCCCAAAAATGGATCCTGTCTTTTGAGCTTCCGCCTTCACACAGTCAGTAATGCTAAAGTCCATCCATCAGTATTTCTAAAGCCAAAAAAAAAAACAGGAGTGGATCCAAAACAGAGATGACACGTGATGTGGAATATTTGCATGACTTCTGTGTTTTGGACCCATGTCTGCTTTTGGCTTCCAAATCATGAACAAATCCTGATGCAAAATACTGTCCGTGTGATAGAGGCCTCACAGATGCTCCAAAGACAGGATCCATTGTGTTTTTCATTTTTCAGTTCTTCTGACAGAAGAAGGGTAAAATAAATGGTGATGTCAACAAGACCAAATAGGGACACTAGTGCGAGGGTGGCAACAGCATGAGGAGTCAACACAGTGGCCCCGTCACAGAATGGGGAGTTCCAGGGGATCCTGGATCTGAGGTGGTAGGGAGTACTCCAAGTATGCCACAACCTGCTGGTTCAGGTTCCGCTCCATGTCCTCCTGCTGCTAGGTGGTTTCTTCAGTAGGCAGGTGAAGAAAAGTGCTCATTAGAGACTCCAGACTTAAGTTGCTGCTGATGGAGCTGGTGCTGCTTCTGCAACCCCCAACACCCCTCCAGCAATCATGGCAGTGGAGCGTGAGCACAGAGGGCCCGGCCCCCAGTCAGACCTTCTGATTAGGATGGGCGATGGCGCACATAGGCAGCGGCCCACTAACTACATAGGATACCTCGATAGTAGTTGAGTTTATCCTCCCTCTTAACAGGTGGATAAAAGGCCCCCACTTTGGAGCGGTAGCGAGGGTCTAACATGGTGGAGAGCCATTAGTCATCCTTCTGCCCAATCGTGATAATACAGCTGTCACTACACCAGCAACTCAGCATGCATCTTGCCATTTGCGCAAGGGACTCGGAGGGACTTCCTGCCTCCATCTACACTGCATACTGCCACGTTGAGTGTTGGGGTCATGTGCCTGGTCTTCCTCATCGCCCTCCAGCTTCTGATGCTCCTCCCCTGTTACTTGTGCAGATAAACCACCCATTCCTTATACATTGCTTATGTGTTAATATCCTCCTCCTCGTCCACTAGTTCAGCCCTTACAGGATTCATGTGGCTGCGGAAATGTAGGCAGCATGTCTCCTGTCTCTCCTGCCAAGCCATATTTTTTCAGCATCCAGGACGTGAAGGAGTGGAATGACATGATTCATCCATTAGTACTGGTGACTGACAAATAAAGTGGTTTCCTCAAAGGGCCTGACCAAACGGCAGGTGTCACGCATGATCTGCCACTGGCTAACATTGAAGTTACACAGGGGAGTACTTCTGTCGGCCTGCACCATCAAGAAATCATTCACAGCTTTCCTCTGCTCAGATAGTCAGTCCAAAGTGTGGAAACGTCACATATGAGGAAGATGTCTTGTAGTTGAGTGGAAGACTTTAGGTACCACTTTAGACATGCGCCATGCAAAGCGCATGGGTCAGCCATCCTTGAAGCGGCCCAACACAATGATCTTCAGTTGGAGAGGTGATAGCTAGGATTCGATTTCTTCTAGAAGGACACAAAGCCGTTCCGCCCCGATGTGACTCCGTTCGCCCAGGCAAAACATCTAGAACAGCATGATACCGCCGTTCTCTGCATAGGTGGTGTACTGGAGGACCACTCCTAATTGTGACTACAGTGGAGGCTGAGGACAAGGAGGCAGAGGAGGACGTTGTGCAGGAATCACAGCTTGACAACGCAGAGGCGGCAATTCCACCACCTGGCCAAGTTCCAGACTTGCCTGGGCAGGAACCACATTTATCCAGTGGGCCATAAAGGACAGATATTGTCCTTGACCATAGTTATAGCTCCACACATCAGCGCTACCATGAACTTTACCAGACACTGACAGGCTCAAGGACTGGCCCACCTTCTGCTCAACATACGTATGCAGGGTTGGTACAGCCTTTTTGGAGAAGTAATGACGGCTTGAGACTCCTTGGCTCGGCACAAGCCATCAGTTCTCTGAAAGGTGCAGAGTCAACCACATGGAAAGGGAGGGACTATAGTACCAGTAACTGGGCCAGGAGCACGTTCAGCTTCTGCGCTATTGGATGAGTGCACGCATATTGTTGTCGTTTTGCAATCATCTTGGTGATCAATTGCTGGCGAAAAAAAGTGACAAAGGAGGAGAAGCATCAGGACCAGTAACATAGTTTATAAGGCTGAAAAAAGACATCTGTCCATCCAGTTCGGCCTGTTTTCCTACAAGTAGATGATGGGAAGGAAATACAGCTCGCTTCTGCTGAGGTGGTGGATCCTTGACTGCTGGAAAAGTGTTGTGGGCTGCTAGGAGGTCCCTCAGGCTATACCACAACATTAGTGCCACGGTTTTCCCAGGCCACTTCATGGTGATGCTCCATGTGTTGATGCAGGGCCATGGTGCCAACATTGGCACCCTGGCCACGCTTCACCTTCTGCCCACAGATTCTACACATGACCACACCAACGTCCTCTGGTGACTTGATGAAAATTCCCACACACGCCAAAAATGGCATTTTACCACCAACAGTCTGTGCTAACTGCCTGCCGCTGCCTCTATGAACCATGCACCACTAGTTGTTTCCAAACAGGTAGGTTCCTGAGTAGCAGACGTTCTACCCAGGGCACATTTGGATCCAGATCTCACACTGCTGCTACCCTGCTGACTCATGGCCACGCTTGCAACCTGCTGGCTTATTGGCTGTCTCAAGTACAAGCTGCCACTCTCACCCCCTGATGATGATGAAGTCCCCTCTTCCCCCAGCTCCCATGAGCGATTGGCTACATCATCAACCACTACTGTCTGCATGTCACCCTCACCAGTCTCATGGCCACGTGCCTGACCGCTTGCAACACTTGCTCCCATGTGACTCTCATCGTCGCTACTTGCCCGTCTACAGGAGGAAGCAGCGGATCTCTCCTCCAAATCTTGGCTGGGCAGTAGCTGCTGACTGCTCAATAAGTTTGTCCTCGCTGGAAAGTGGATAAGAGCCAGCAGCATACAATACTTCCTAAGCAGAAGGATAGAAAAAAAGGCAGGTTCAGGACATGTGGGGGCACAAAGCTTGTTCCTGGGCCATGCCTACCAAGTGTGGTGTCAGAGGAACCCACTGACTCCTGGCTGTGGGTGTCTGATGTCAGTTGAGATCATGTTAAAGACCGAGTCAACCATTCAAGGTTAGCTGGATTGCTGGTCAAAACACGACCTCTAGTTGGCACTGGCATTTCTGGCCTGTTGCTGCGACTGCTGCTATCACCACCCCTTCTTCTGTCGCTACTTCTGCCAGCTCCAGAAACATTTTTGCCACTGCCCGTTCCCTTGAAAGGCCCTGGCACCTGTCTGTTGAACACAGTGTACAGTAAGTGTAAAATAGCAGTAGTATTAGACTGATTTTTCACTTCAATTAGAGAATCAAAGCCTAATGGAATTACCTATGTATAACACAACGTGAACACCCCAAAAGCAGTTTTATTAGAACACTAGTTCACCCCAATTACAGAAACAAATCGTAGAAAGCATTTAATAATGTCAGGAGGAGCTGGCTGGGAAAGGTTCAAGACAAGACGGGTGTTTTCAGAGTGTTGATCTTAGAACTATATGAAAATCCTACAGCCCAAATCCATACTCAAGGCTTTCTTTAAGAAGGGAATAACTGTGATGTTATATTACTACGTAATATAGCCTTCAAACCACTGATTTCTTATCTCGAGGACTCATCCCTTAAAATAGGATCCAGGGAATCTAAAATAATGTTGTTTGCCAATGATATACTCATTCTTCAGGGTTGTTCATTCTTGTTGGGTCTATAGAACAGATACACTACTTACAAAAAGTTAGGGATATTTGACTTTTGGGTGAAATTTATGGAAAAAATAAAAAGTTCATGCTACAGTAATATTATATCATGAATGCAGGGCATTTAAGTAGAAGCATGCAATGGTGCAATTCCTTATCTCAAACAATTTATTGAAACAAAACCCAACAGTACTGGGTATACCCCCACAAAAATGCCAAAGTCTTAAAAACTTGTCCTGTGGCCTTGAGCATCAATTACAGCTTGAAAATGTCATCTCCTGCTGTTCACAAGTCGACTTATTGTCTGCTGAGACATGGCATCTCACTCTTCTTGAAAGGCGGCCCTCAGGTCATGGAGGCTCTGAGGTACAGAGTTACGAGCCTCTACACGATGACTCAGCTGATCCCAAAGGTTTTCAATGGGATTCAGGTCTGGAGAAAGTGCAGGTCACTCCATGTGAGGTCCCTCAGTCTCCAGCAGCCGTTCCCTAATGATGCGACCTTGATGAGCTGGAGCATTGTCCTCCATGAAGATGAAATTAGGCCGGTGTTGTTCATGCAGAGGCACAATGACTGGAGTAATGATGTTCTTCAGGTAGTCTGGGCTTGTCACTGGACCATTCACTAAGTGTAGGGCAGTTCTGCATTGACAAGACATACGTGACCACACTGTAACACCACCACCAAAGGCAAACAGTGGCTAATGCTTTGCGCAATCCTTGACGTCTCCAACATCGTTGGCGGGCATGATTTCTGCTCAGTGTGAATCGACTTTCATTAGTGAACAGCACTGACGCCCACTGGTCCCTCGTCCAGCCTAGATGCCCTTGCAGGCCGTCTAGCATGCAGACCATGCTGATGTAAAAAGTTTTGAATGGTTTGGCGTGACACTTGGCTGCCTCTCACATTCCTTAAATGTGCCTGGAGTTGTGTGTCATTCATCATCCGATTCCGCAGGGCATTGTTCACAATGAAGCGGTCACGTGTGGGATGTGACCAAAGAACATCCACTTCTCTGCCTCTCTGTGACTCTTCCAGTCCCTGTATCTCTGATACAACCCTGTGACTCTCTAAGCTCAGTAGCCACTTCCGTCTGAAAACATCCTGCTTGGAGCCTCGCAATGGCGAGGTACTATCAATCAATTGTTAGCTGTCGTCTTGGTCTCATGATATCAGAATGTGAGCAGCATGATGAGGAGGACTGTTTAATACCAATTCTAATTGAAGCAGGAAATGTATTGGGTGATTCATGGATCAAACACCTGTTGTGAATTTTGCAGTTAAGCTCCTTGTTATAGAACAGCAAATTGTTAAAAAATAAAAAGTACTAAAACACTGAACAGTTGGACATGTGCATTCAAAAGTTTAGAGAAGATCACAGTAAGTTCACCTATAAAGGTTAGAGTGCATTTTAGGTTCATCCTGAAATTTTACCCACAAGCCAAATATCCCTAGCTTTTTGTGAGTAGTGAATATGGAGCAACACAAATTCTTTCACAAATTAAACCGTTTTATTGTTAAACATTAGTCAAGGACTAAAATGGTCCAGTCTATGACAATACACTCAATGGTTTGTCTCTGAAAACCTCGGTAAACACTGAGTGTCCTTAATCTAAGTTCTTCCTTGAACACAACTTAAAGGGAACCTGTCACCATCAAAATACAAATTTATCTACAGGCATCATGTTATAGAGCAGGAGGAGCTGAGCTGATTAATTGTTATAATGGCGTAACTTAAGCCTACAATGTTCAGGGCGGTGTAGGAACCAGCTACATTTATACTCTGCTCAGAAGCCCTGGGCGGGGAGTACTCAATCTAAAGGAGGGAGCTACCCTCCAAACACTCCTCGCCCATGGCTTCTGAGCAGAGTCTAAATATAACTGGTTCCTACACCGCCCTGCACATTGTAGGCTTAAGTTACACCATTATAACAATTCATGTTGCCATTATTCAGGGGTTAATTAACAGACGTAGACATCACAAGTGAGTCCCATCAACGGTACATGACCCAGCTTCAGTGTCTAGATAGGTTTACCGTTAAAGGAGTTGTCCAGGTTCAGAGCTGAACCCGGACAGATCCCCATTTAACCTTGGCAGCCCCTGTGATATGAGCATCGGAGCATTTAATGCTTCGATGCTCTCCTTTTCCCAGGGAAAATGCATTTCCAGGAGATCCGGTGACAAACCTGGCTCCCCATGGGAACTGCCAGTCGGAGGCTTCCGCCCACCGGCACAGATGGGCAGGCTTTAGCCACAATACTTATTCTTCATGGATCCCAGTCACAGTTGACCTCAGAGAAATATAATTTGATTACGTGGCAGATCCAAGATAATTCCACCCAAAAAAAATACTCTCTGTAAGGGAGACGCTAAACAATGACAGTTGGACTGTGACACTTCATGTAATGATTGTCAGTGCGATCACAGTCTGACATGTGACATGCTGTGACAGTCACCGAAAACTTGGATTTTTGGTCACAGGTCATGCGTTAATTTGCCATCACAGAACACAATGAAAGTCATTGCTTGACTGCAAAATTTGGAAGATTTTTTTTACAGCCAAATCTCAGCTCTAAGACAACTGGAAGACAGCAAGTTGCAGACCAGCTCCGCGAATATTCTGAGACTTGTTCTCCCATATTCAAAACATGTTATAAAGTTTCTTCTGAACTGATGAGCTTTGGTATTTGATTTCCTTACGAAACATATTCTACATATAAAACATCAAAATGGCTTCTCTCTTCTGTGAATTTTCTGATGCTTCTTAAGTATGGATTTAGTAGTAAAACATTTGTCACATTCTGAACATGAATACGGTTTCTCCCCTGTGTGAATTCTATTATGTTTAACAAGATCTGATTTTCTTGTAAAGCATTTCTCACATTCTGAACATGAATACGGCTTCTCTCCTGTGTGAATTCTTTCATGGGAAACAAGACTTGATTTCTGTCTAAAACATCTCCCACATTCTAAACATGAATATGGATTCTCTCCTGTATGACATCTCTCATGGACAACAAGATTTGATTTGGTGGAAAAATATTTCCTACATTCTGAACATGAATACACCTTATTTCCTGTGTGATATCTCTCATGTCTAACAAGATGTGATTTATTTGTAAGCACTTCCACATTCTGAAATGATCGGCTTTCTCCTGTGGATCTCTCATGGGAAGATGACTGTGAATCCCACATTCTGAACAGAATATGGTTTCTCTCTGAAAATACACAAATTTCATGTATAGATCTCTTGTCCTAATGATGATTCTTTTTGGGTCCCTGAATATTATCACTACTGTGTGAAACATGTTCAGTGATATATTCTGGTCTGACATTAATGGGGACCCAGTGGTGGGAACAGATATGTATTTTTCGTTGAATGTTTGTACAGTTATAACAAGATTCTCTGATTTCTGTGTAAAGCAGCTCTCATCTTAATATGAAATACGGCTTCTCTCCTGTGTGAATTCTTTCATGGGAAGTAAACGAGAGTAAGGATTTCTGTGTAAAAAATCTCCCACATTTTCTAAACATGAATATGGTTTCTCTCTCCTGTATGACATCTCTCGACAACAAGATTTGATTTTGGAAAATATTCCTACATTCTGAACATGAATACACTTATTTCCTGTGTGATATCTCTCATGTTCTAAATGATAATTTATTTGTAAAGCACTTCCACATTCTGAACAAGAATATGGCTTCACTACTGTGTGATTCCTCTGATGTGTATCAAGTGATATATCTGTAAAATGTTCTGAACATAAATATGGTTGTTCTTCTGTGTGACGTCTCTTATGTTTCACAAGATATGATTTATCTGTAAAAGATTTCCCACAACATGAATACAACTTCTCTCCTGTGTGAATTCCTCTGTGTGTAGAAGCTCTCTCATAATTAGGGGTATTATACGACAATTCTGTATTGTGAAGTCCTGGATGTAGTTTAACGGTAGTAAGGTTTTCTCCTAAAGAGCACTGCAGGATATCTTCCACTTCTACTTTATAATTTAGTGATGGCATCAAGTTTCCCTCAGAATTCTCACTGGGATTTGCTGTGAAAGTAAACATTGGAATTTGTGATTTTTTATTTTCATTTTTTTGCAAACCACAGAACAGACAAATTTATAACATCTCTATTACACTGGAAGTGAATCCAGCAGGAACTAAAGATTCGTTCACTTTTTTCACAACGTTAGAAAAATGAAAAACCCAACCACATCTGGCAAACCAACCTTTTGCCATACATGTTCCAAGGCCTGCCACAGCGGAGATTCTGTTAATCTCCTATAGGCTGCAATGTTACATCAATGAAGTATATGGGAGAAGTGATCAGATGAGACTAGCCATTAGACCTCATTCTCCGTCCATGAATTCAGCCTGAGATGTGTGCTCTACCTCATGGCACATTATCCTGTTACATGAAGACTATGGCCCTGACCAGATTGTCCATAATGTTATCAAAGATGGTCGCACTAGATTTTACAATACAAAATGCCTGTAGTATCAAATACATCTTAGACCTGATGAGACCGGTGTAATTACTGAGAAACTCCATGTCAGGCTGTATAATCCTTTTCTGAACATTTTCTTGTCCAGCATATTATTGTGATATAAGAGGCTGGTGCTCCTCCATTACATGTCACTGCACACACTGCACATGACGGCTCTTACCTTGTGATATAAGAGGCTGGTGCTCCTCCATTACATGTCACTGCACACACGTGTATACACTGCACATGACGGCTCTTACCTTGTGATATAAGAGGCTGGGGCTCCTCCATTACATGTCACTGCACACACGTGTATACACTGCACATGACGGCTCTTACCTTGTGATATAAGAGGCTGGTGCTCCTCCATTACATGTCACTGCACACACGTGTATACACTGCACATGACGGCTCTTACCTTGTGATATAAGAGGCTGGTGCTTCTCCATTACATATCACTGCACACACGTGTATACACTGCACATGACGGCTCTTACCTTGTGATATAAGAGGCTGGGGCTCCTCCATTACATGTCACTGCACACACGTGTATACACTGCACATGACGGCTCTTACCTTGTGATATAAGAGGCTGGTGCTCCTCCATTACATGTCACGGCACACACGTGTATACACTGCACATGACGGCTCTTACCTTGTGATATAAGAGGCTGGTGCTCCTCCATCATGGCCTCCTTGTACAGATCCTTGTGTCCTTCTATATACTCCCACTCCTCCATGGAGAAATAGACAGTGACATCCTGACACCTTATAGGAACCTGACAACACAATGACACCGTCATCACCCAGACCCCTCCAGTGCTGTTACTGGAGAATTTCCCAGCATTCCCAGCAGTGTCACCTCTCCAGTCAGCAGCTCCATCATCTTGTGGGTGAGTTCTAGGATCTTCTGCTCATGTATCAGGGGGTGAGGCTCTGTGATGGGGTGAGGGGTCCTGCTCCGCCCTCCTGACTCCTGGAGATGGATGATGGGAGTCACACAGTCCCCCGATGTCTTCTTCACTATTGTGTACTCCTGTGGATGGAGAGAGACACTTAGGGAATAAACCCTTCAGGGGCCATGTGCTCTCCTCCGGCCCTTTCCTCCTGGGTACAACGTGCCTACTTACCTTCTCATGGCTCCTACAACATGACTATTGGTCACTGGTCACATGACACATCACTCACCATATTGGGGGCTGATCTTCAGGTTCTCCATCACTTGGAAGGTCTGGAGGCCGTTCTACAGGACCCTGGACTCTTCCTATCACTTCCTATGATGGATTCTCCTTCCCGATGTCTGACTTGTTACAGAATACAATAAAGAGGAGAGAAATCTAGAAAAGTTTACCTCTCCGCTCAGCAGGGAGATGATCTCCAAGGTGAGGTCTAATATTCTTCTGCTGATCTCCTTCCTGTCCATCCTTGGTGGATCATTCAGGAGAAGGCTCGTATTGCTGGTTTTCTTCATCCCTCCTCCAAAAAAAGAAATAAAGTTTAATCAGTGAGTCCCATGTCCCCGATAATGAGAAGGAGAGAAAGTACAACTCATCCCGCAAAACTCAGACCCTCATAAAGCTGCACTGATGGGAAGAATTCTGAGCTCCATGTGTATCTAAGCTCCTGGCAGTGCAGTGTGTGGAGGCAGGAGACTCTGAGCTCCAGCTACATTCACTGAATTCCAATTTCTAACAGTGATATCTTCCCATGTAGTGAAGATATTGCTGTCATTCTTGGAATGACAGTTTTCAAACAATACAAAGCCCATATCTCTAGCTGGTACCAAACCAGAGATATGAGCATCTAAAGCAGCTGCCCCACTCCCTGTTAATCTGGAGGAGGAGGGGACAGTTGTAGAGCTGACAGGCTGCAGGAGGAAAGGGAAAATAGTAAAAATATATAGAAATGTGATATTATCATAATAAAATTGTTATTTTTACGAAACAGTGAGCACCATAAAAAATTTCACAAAATAATGTAAAAGTTTTTTTTATCTTTCTAAAAGTAAAATAATAAGTTATTTACTATATTATATTTACCCCAAAATGGTTCCTAAAAATCTACAACTAATCCCACAAAATAAAAATAAAAAAATTAAAAATTCAATATATATTATTGGTTCTTAAGGCTAATTAATTGTGTCACTAAGGGGATAAAAATGCAATATTGTCCCCGGAGTTGTTCACCAACAAAATTTACTGCAGACACACATTAAAAATCTACTTTTAAAATGTGACATTTTTGGGAGGATTTTTCCAATTTTAACAGGGCTCTTAGTAGGTTAAATAACTAATAAAAAATTGAAAAAATCAAAATCCCCTCCACGTATTTGTTATAGCTGCGTCTAGAGATGAGCAAATCGTTCAAAAAATGATTCGCCGAACATTCGTCTAACTTTTCTTTACGATTCGTATATTCGACGAATAGATTCGTTGAATTTGTGTACAAAATATACGTTATCATGTGGCGTTTAGCGAACATTCGCTCACTAATAACGAACGTTCAGTTAAAAAAGGTACGCAACTTCTTTGTACATGTACGCATGAGCGTACAAATTGCGTGCGAATCCTCAGTGTACTATTGTCTAGCGATTACGTAATACGCAGGCACGCACGAGCTGAGAGGCCGCGGGGTGCACTCCTCAGGGGCAGAGCTAATTTTTGAAAATGGCATCCAGGCGTTCCTCATCATTTAGCTCTGGAGAGTTGAAATACATGATCCGGCTGATGGACCGGCAGGATTATGATGGCACACACCGCTACCCGAACCAGCAGAAGAAGGAGGTGATCCAGCAGGCATATTTTGCGCCTCAGTGGGTTATCCTGGTGGAACAACGGCCAAGTATTGCGAATACTACAAGTAGAAGCTCCGCCTACAGGTTCTTTGGCACTTCTGCCCTGTGCCACCTTCTCCTTTTTTTTAGCGCTCGAGGTCTGGCTGGAACTGGACCCTTTTTGCTTATCCATTCCAGACATTTTTCACTTCACTCTGTGGCCCTGCAGCTGCTCTTTGTCCCTGTCTCTCTCCCTGCCTGATTACTTACTAGCCCTGCACTTGCCCTGCAGTATCCCTGATGTGTAATATGGATTCCCAGAACAATTACACCACAATTTCAACAACACAGGTCTCAGAGTCTCAGAACTTCACACACAGTGCTTCTGCTCATCTCAGCAATCACAGCAGAAGTGATGCGTCACTGGCTTACCGAGCCTGAGCCAATCGGAGCAAGCCCTGCCCACTAGGTCAGGTGACCGCTTTCTTCCCGGGCTTTTGCGCATGAATAACGAACTAACAATAAAAGTTCGTTAATGAATTGAATTCGTAAGCAACAGCGTATAGAGTAACTTATACGTAGCAATAGTGTATAATTTATAGGACAAATTATGTAGCGAATGCGTACAAAGCCGAAGTGAATCACCTAATATTCGGATTCGCTACGCAGCTGAAAATTTCCAAGATTATATACGAATCAACGAATCGCTTCGCTCATCTCTAGCTGCGTCCATGAATATCTGTGCTGTACAATTAAGACGTGACATATCTCACACAGTGAATGCCGTTAAAAACAAAAACGCAATCAAAAAGTATTAATTACCCCAAAATGACACCAGTGATAAGAGGAAATAGTCCCGCAAATATTAAGAGCGGCCCCCGATCCAGTCCTGTGAGGGCGGTGAGTATCTCCGGTGAGAGCAGAACGCTGGAATAGAGTCATCTACAGAACAGGGACCTCCCTGCGTTGTGGAGATGGGGAGGACATGCTGGGCTCCCCCCTTACTATAATCCCTGGTTTTAGAGAGTGTTTGAAACTACAACTCCCAGCGTGCACAGTTGTTGAGCTGTTGCCAGATTTCCTACAGAAAGTAATGGAGCATGCTAGGAGTTGTAGTTTCACCACAGCTGAAGGCTGCTGACCCCAGCAGTAGACCACACTGCTGTGGACGTAGCAGGAAGAGACATCAACAGGCACAAATCATTAACTCTTTCTCTGTTGGAGATACAACTACAGCTTAGTCTTTTGCTGGATTGACTGCAGTTTATTCTTGTGACACTAGATGTCGCTGTTACTGATGCTTTACTAGTAGTCTATCTATGGATTTCTATGATGTATTTTCTGTACATGTGATGTCACTGACTAAACCGACTCTGCTGCACCCAGCAACCGTACTCTGCAACATTCTCGACCAGCACTGTCCTAAAGGAGACTACAAACCTCCCGTACATCTTCTCCCATCCCTCGACCGGATTCAACACAAAGAGATGCCAATTTAACCCCTTCTATGCCTTATAGCCGGGCTCTACACCCCTCACCTGCTGTCTTGGTCATTCTAGACACTTTTACAAAGCCTTTCCCTGGTGAATACAACAAATGGATATTAACCCTTTCATTACTGTACGAGCCGGTCACATCAGACGCCTTGATAATCACTATATCAGTGACCGGTCCCCAGAAGCTAAGGGGGCACCAGCCTTCCCACCCCTCACCTAGGGGGCGTATGGCCACCTGCACACAAAGGACAGAGCGCTCCCTGTACACAATTGCTAGACTCACAGGTGCATTCCACCGAGTCCAGACACCTGTATATCACTGCACACACGTGTATACACTGCACATGACGGCTCTTACCTTGTGATATAAGAGGCTGGTGCTCCTCCATTACATGTCACTGCACACACGTGTATACACTGCACATGACGGCTCTTACCTTGTGATATAAGAGGCTGGTCCTCCTCCATTACATGTCACTGCACACACGTGTATACACTGCACATGACGGCTCTTACCCTGTGATATAAGAGGCTGGTGCTCCTCCATTACATATCACTGCACACACGTGTATACACTGCACATGACGGCTCTTACCTTGTGATATAAGAGGCTGGGGCTCCTCCATTACATATCACTGCACACACGTGTATACACTGCACATGACGGCTCTTACCTTGTGATATAAGAGGCTGGGGCTCCTCCATTACATGTCACTGCACACACGTGTATACACTGCACATGACGGCTCTTACCTTGTGATATAAGAGGCTGGTGCTCCTCCATTACATATCACTGCACACACGTGTATACACTGCACATGACGGCTCTTACCTTGTGATATAAGAGGCTGGTGCTCCTCCATTACATGTCACTGCACACACGTGTATACACTGCACATGACGGCTCTTACCTTGTGATATAAGAGGCTGGTGCTCCTCCATTACATGTCACTGCACACACGTGTATACACTGCACATGACGGCTCTTACCTTGTGATATAAGAGGCTGGTGCTCCTCCATTACATATCACTGCACACACGTGTATACACTGCACATGACGGCTCTTACCTTGTGATATAAGAGGCTGGTGCTCCTCCATTACATGTCACTGCACACACGTGTATACACTGCACATGACGGCTCTTACCCTGTGAAATAAGAGGCTGGTGCTCCTCCATTACATGTCACTGCACACACATGTATACACTGCACATGACGGCTCTTACCCTGTGATATAAGAGGCTGGTGCTCCTCCATTACATGTCACTGCACACACGTGTTTACACTGCACATGACGGCTCTTACCCTGTGAAATAAGAGGCTGGTGCTCCTCCATTACATGTCACTGCACACACGTGTATACACTGCACATGACGGCTCTTACCTTGTGATATAAGAGGCTGGTGCTCCTCCATTACATGTCACTGCACACACGTGTATACACTGCACATGACGGCTCTTACCTTGTGATATAAGAGGCTGGTGCTCCTCCATTACATGTCACTGCACACACATGTATACACTGCACATGACGGCTCTTACCCTGTGATATAAGAGGCTGGTGCTCCTCCATTACATGTCACTGCACACACGTGTTTACACTGCACATGACGGGCTCTTACCCTGTGAAATAAGAGGCTGGTGCTCCTCCATTACATGTCACTGCACACACGTGTATACACTGCACATGACGGCTCTTACCTTGTGATATAAGAGGCTGGTGCTCCTCCATTACATGTCACTGCACACACGTGTATACACTGCACATGACGGCTCTTACCTTGTGATATAAGAGGCTGGTCCTCCTCCATTACATGTCACTGCACACACGTGTATACACTGCACATGACGGCTCTTACCCTGTGATATAAGAGGCTGGTGCTCCTCCATTACATATCACTGCACACACGTGTATACACTGCACATGACGGCTCTTACCTTGTGATATAAGAGGCTGGTGCTCCTCCATTACATATCACTGCACACACGTGTATACACTGCACATGACGGCTCTTACCTTGTGATATAAGAGGCTGGGGCTCCTCCATTACATGTCACTGCACACACGTGTATACACTGCACATGACGGCTCTTACCTTGTGATATAAGAGGCTGGTGCTCCTCCATTACATATCACTGCACACACGTGTATACACTGCACATGACGGCTCTTACCTTGTGATATAAGAGGCTGGTGCTCCTCCATTACATGTCACTGCACACACGTGTATACACTGCACATGACGGCTCTTACCTTGTGATATAAGAGGCTGGTGCTCCTCCATTACATGTCACTGCACACACGTGTATACACTGCACATGACGGCTCTTACCCTGTGAAATAAGAGGCTGGTGCTCCTCCATTACATGTCACTGCACACACATGTATACACTGCACATGACGGCTCTTACCTTGTGATATAAGAGGCTGGTGCTCCTCCATTACATGTCACTGCACACACGTGTTTACACTGCACATGACGGCTCTTACCCTGTGAAATAAGAGGCTGGTGCTCCTCCATTACATGTCACTGCACACACGTGTATACACTGCACATGACGGCTCTTACCTTGTGATATAAGAGGCTGGTGCTCCTCCATTACATGTCACTGCACACACGTGTATACACTACACATGACGGCTCTTACCTTATGATATAAGAGGCTGGTGCTTCTCCATTACATGTCACTGCACACACGTGTATACACTGCACATGACGGCTCTTACCCTGTGATATAAGAGGCTTGTTCTCCTCCATTACATGTCACTACACACACGTGTATACACTGTACATGACGGCTCTTACCTTGTGATATGAGAGGCTGGTGCTCCTCCATTACATGTCACTGCACACACGTGTATACACTGCACATGACGGCTCTTACCTTGTGATATAAGAGGCTGGTGCTCCTCCATTACATGTCACTGCACACACGTGTATACACTGCACATGATGGCTCTTACCCTGTGAAATAAGAGGCTGGTGCTCCTCCATTACATGTCACTGCACACACGTGTATACACTGCACATGACGGCTCTTACCTTGTGATATAAGAGGCTTGTGCTCCTCCATTACATATCACTGCACACACGTGTATACACTGCACATGACGGCTCTTACCCTGTGATATAAGAGGCTGGGGCTCCTCCATCATGGCCTCCTTGTACAGATCCTTGTGTCCTTCTATATACTCCCACTCCTCCATGGAGAAATAGACAGTGACATCCTGACACCTTATAGGAACCTGACAACACAATGACACCGTCATCACCCAGACCCCTCCAGTGCTGTTACTGGAGAATTTCCCAGCATTCCCAGCAGTGTCACCTCTCCAGTCAGCAGCTCCATCATCTTGTGGGTGAGTTCTAGGATCTTCTGCTCATGTATCAGGGGGTGAGGCTCTGTGATGGGGTGAGGGGTCCTGCTCCGCCCTCCTGACTCCTGGAGATGGATGATGGGAGTCACACAGTCCCCCAATGTCTTCTTCACTATTGTGTACTCCTGTGGATGGAGAGAGACACTTAGGGAATAAACCCTTCAGGGGCCATGTGCTCTCCTCCGGCCCTTTCCTCCTGGGTACAACGTGCCTACTTACCTTCTCATGGCTCCTACAACATGACTATTGGTCACTGGTCACATGACACATCACTCACCATACTGGGGGCTGATCTTCAGGTTCTCCATCACTTGGAAGGTCTGGAGGCCGTTCTACAGGACCCTGGACTCTTCCTATCACTTCCTATGATGGATTCTCCTTCCCGATGTCTGACTTGTTACAGAATACAATAAAGAGGAGAGAAATCTAGAAAAGTTTACCTCTCCGCTCAGCAGGGAGATGATCTCCAAGGTGAGGTCTAATATTCTTCTGCTGATCTCCTTCCTGTCCATCCTTGGTGGTCATTCAGGAGAAGAGGAGAGAACTGGAGGAGCTGGAGGCTTCTAGTACTGCAGGCGCCTTTATGAGAAGAGGAGAGAACTGGAGGAGCTGTGACTTAGAATTGAAGAAGAGAATAGTCTGTGAAGGACCTGTGATAATGTCAGCATCATGTGATCAGTCCATCAATAGCTGAGCCCCGCCCCCTGCATCGATTACGTGACAGTGACATCATCACAGGTCCTTCCCCATCTCATCTCCACACCACTGCTGAACTCTGCCCTCTGAACCAATCACATGACAGTGACATCACCCCAGGTCCTTCAGCTCTGGCAGTGCAGCAGATACTGGGCAGGTCCTGGTCGGTAGTCAGGGCTCTTGTTCTCTCTGGTATCAGCCATTCCTCCAGCCTGCAGGTAAGATGAGCTGTGAGGAGACAGTGTGGTGGAGAGCTCAGACATGTCACCTCTGGAGATTCTCCTCCATTACACACAAGGAATCCTTCTCCGCTCCTCAGCTTAGTATGATGGGGGAGTAGTAGTGGGGATAGTGGGGGTTGTCATCATTTGGTGCTGGATGTGTGAATGAGGGAAACACTGATAGGAGCTCAGAGTTTTCCCGTCAGTGCAGCTTTATGAGGATATTTCTTTTGCCCAATCATCTGGTTAATCCCTAGTGACTACCAGGGCGTCTTTACGGCGGTCACTAAACAGGGCTGCCCGTGCAGAGGAAAGTGGGGACACAACTCTGAGCCCTGCCCCTGCTCGAACGTCCTGAACAGGCAGGAGCGCCGTTCTAGGCTGATTAACCCCTTACACGCCGTGGCCAATAGCACCTGTGGTATGTAAGCTGTTCCAGAGCGAGCAGACTCAGCCAGAAATGAGATTATTAGGTGCTGATGCCAGGGTAGGCAGGCCAGGGCCTAGTGAAGGCTATCCCAGAGGGCCGCACCTCTCTGTCACAGCCTGTCCAGCTCACCATTGGGAATCCATATTACTAGAGATAGTTCTAATAACTAATCTCTCGGACATGTCTCCTCTCTCCCTGATTCCGGCTTCTGGGTGCGGTTTGGGGTTACCTCATTATCTCACCTCTATCAGAAGAATATTTGTATAACATCCGGAGATCAGGCTTCTGTAGATATCTCCAATAGATATCTCTTACCCTGTGATAGGCATACTTCAGAAGCAGGGACCTAGGGGACTAACCTCTCCCAGTCTCAGATATTGGCTACACCCTTGTTGGTTGAAACTCATTGTTAGGTGGTGATCCCAGATCTCACCCCTGACGAATGGTCGTTTGTGTTGTCAATCCATCTCCAGACGTCTCCAGCAGCCAATAATAGGGTTATACAGCTGTGTATACTGCATCAATGTAATCTCACGTGCTCAGCCTCCGAGGCTGTCACTATCCATCTTTGTTGGGCATATCCCGACTTAACAGGGTTGCCCCATGAAAAATGTTGTACAGTTTCCATACCAGCACCTGGATCTGAATACTTTTATTATTACAACTAATTAAAAATTTTGTATAGCCACTGAGTTATTTAATAAAATATATCTGTATAGCGCCACCTGCTGTTTGTTCTTTTACTTATTTCTTTTTCCGGTGGATGCTTAGTTTCATCCTTCAACTGCCTCTTGAACTGTGATAGGGAGAGAGCTACAGCAGAAAAGACACGCCCCCTGAGCTTCAACAGAAAAGACACGCCCCTTAAGCTCTAGCAGAAAAGACACGCCTCCTCCTGAGCTCTAGCAGAAAAGACACGCCTCCTCCTGAGCTCTAGCAGAAAAGACACGCCTCCTCCTGAGCTCTAGCAGAAAAGACACACCCCCTGAGCTCCAACAGAAAAGACACACCCCTTAAGCTCTAGCAGAAAAGACACACCTCCTCCTGAGCTCTAGCAGAAAAGACAGTCCTCCTCCTGAGCTCTAGCAGAAAAGACACGCCTCCTGAGCGCCGGCAGAAAAGACACGCCTCCTCCTGAGCTCTAGCAGAAAAGACACGCCTCCTCCTGAGCTCTAGCAGAAAAGACACGCCTCCTGAGCACCAGCAGGAAAAGACACTCCTCCTCCTGAGCTCCGGCAGAAAAGACACTCCTCCTCCTGAGCTCCGGCAGAAAAGACACGCCTCCTCCTGAGCTCCGGCAAAAAAGACACTCCTCCTCCTGAGCTCCGGCAGAAAAGACACTCCTCCTCCTGAGCTCCGGCAGAAAAGACACTCCTCCTCCTGAGCTCCGGCAGAAAAGACACTCCTCCTCCTGAGCTCCGGCAGAAAAGACACGCCTCCTCCTGAGCTCCGGCAGAAAAGACACACCTCCTCCTGAGCTCCGGCAGAAAAGACACACCTCCTCCTGAGCTCCGGCAGAAAAGACACGCCTCCTCCTGAGCTCTAGCAGAAAAGACACGCCTCCTCCTGAGCTCTAGCAGAAAAGACACGCCTCCTCCTGAGCTCTAGCAGAAAAGACACACCCCCTGAGCTCCAACAGAAAAGACACGCCCCTTAAGCTCTAGCAGAAAAGACACGCCTCCTCCTGAGCTCTAGCAGAAAAGACAGTCGTCCTCCTGAGCTCTAGCAGAAAAGACACGCCTCCTGAGCGCCGGCAGAAAAGACACGCCTCCTCCTGAGCTCTAGCAGAAAAGACACGCCTCCTCCTGAGCTCTAGCAGAAAAGACACGCCTCCTGAGCACCAGCAGAAAAGACACTCCTCCTCCTGAGCTCCGGCAGAAAAGACACTCCTCCTCCTGAGCTCCGGCAGAAAAGACACTCCTCCTCCTGAGCTCCGGCAGAAAAGACACGCCTCCTCCTGAGCTCCGGCAAAAAAGACACTCCTCCTCCTGAGCTCCGGCAGAAAAGACACTCCTCCTCCTGAGCTCCGGCAGAAAAGACACTCCTCCTCCTGAGCTCCGGCAGAAAAGACACTCCTCCTCCTGAGCTCCGGCAGAAAAGACACTCCTCCTCCTGAGCTCCGGCAGAAAAGACACGCCTCCTCCTGAGCTCCGGCAGAAAAGACACGCCTCCTCCTGAGCTCCGGCAGAAAAGACACGCCTCCTCCTGAGCTCCGGCAGAAAAGACACGCCTCCTCCTGAGCTCCGGCAGAAAGACACGCCTCCTCCTGAGCTCCGCAGAAAAGACACACCTCCTCCTGAGCTCCGGCAGAAAAGACACGCCTCCTCCTGAGCTCTAGCAGAAAAGACACGCCTCCTCCTGAGCTCTAGCAGAAAAGACACGCCTCCTCCTGAGCTCTAGCAGAAAAGACACGCCTCCTCCTGAGCTCTAGCAGAAAAGACACGCCTCCTCCTGAGCTCTAGCATAAAAGACACACCCCCTGAGCTCCAACAGAAAAGACACGCCCCTTAAGCTCTAGCAGAAAAGACACGCCTCCTCCTGAGCTCTAGCAGAAAAGACAGTCCTCCTCCTGAGCTCTAGCAGAAAAGACACGCCTCCTGAGCGCCGGCAGAAAAGACACGCCTCCTCCTGAGCTCTAGCAGAAAAGACACGCCTCCTCCTGAGCTCTAGCATAAAAAGACACTCCTCCTCCTGAGCTCCGGCAAAAAGACACTCCTCCTCTGAGCTCCGCAGAAAAAGACACTCCTCCTCCTGAGCTCCGGCAGAAAAGACACTCCTCCTCCTGAGCTCCGGCAGAAAAGACACTCCTCCTCCTGAGCTCCGGCAGAAAAGACACGCCTCCTCCTGAGCTCCGGCAGAAAAGACACGCCTCTTCCTGAGCTCTGGCAGAAAAGACACGCCTCCTCCTGAGCTCCGGCAGAAAAGACACGCCTCCTCCTGAGCTCCGGCAGAAAAGACACGCCTCCTCCTGAGCTCCGGCAGAAAAGACACGCCTCCTTCTGAGCTCCGGCAGAAAAGACACGCCTCCTCCTTAGCTCCGGCAGAAAATACACGCCTCCTCCTGAGCTCCGGCAGAAAAGACACGCCTCCTCCTGAGCACCGGCAGAAAAGACACGCCTCCTCCTGAGCTCCGGCAGAAAAGACACGACTTCTCCTGAGCTCCGGCAGAAAAGACACGCCTCCTCCTGAGCTCAGGTAGAAAAGACACGCCTCCTCCTGAGCTCCGGCAGAAATATGCCCTTTGTCTCAATGACAACAATAATGGGAAACAATTCCAGCAAGGTACCCAAAATGGCACCAAAACCCACTGAACCCACCGCCTTGCTATAAAGGGACAGGTCTGGACTGGTAATTTCAACCTGCTGCCAACAAGTATGACCATTATAGGATTTGAGGAACTCACATCAGACGTAAAGGTCACTCATCAAATGCTTGGTTAAACAAATGTGGTTTTTAGGTTTTGAAACACCATGTGTTGCCAAAGACAGGAGTCTAAAAAAAAAACTGCCCATGGGCATAACCCTGCAGGCAAAGACCAGAAGACCCAGGAGGAGCATTTGCTTCAATGTAACAGATTTTACTGAGCAAAAATCTTCAATCAGGACAAGAAGTTTGAACAACTCATCAGGGAAGAGTCAATTACAATGCCTAAAAAGGTAACGAAAGTGGTGGAGCCAGAAGTTTTTTCTTCAGATAGGGGTACCCCGAAACGAGCCGTGAAAAAAGGCAAAAAATGTGTTTAGTAGGAATTGACACTGTGAGGACACTAACCCATTTCATGGCGGATGACCCATTACAGTGAAGAACTGAACAGTTCGAAAGAATGGTATAAAATGGAGCATCCCGTCAGGAGTCATAGTAATAAAATCCGTCTGCCATGCAACCAGAAGGTGATAAAAATGCAGGCGAAAGGCCTCCGTGTCCGATTTGGCCATCAATGCCCCCTACCAGCCTCCCGGACTAAAGAATCCGCCCTGTTCAAAGAAACATAAGAATCGGAGGCATCATCTTTTGGGGATACCATCATTAACAGAAGCACCTGTGGGAAAGGAAAGATGATGAATGAGACAAAACTTACCTGACTCTCACTTGGGCCCTTGACCTAAAGCAGATATGCGAATGTAAACGAACCAACTATTCAACCCAACGTAACCTCTCTTGCGACTTTTTTTTTTTCCGTCGAGTAGAAGTGAAATTATCATTGTAAGTAGGTGAGCTGGAGAAATAAAAGGGGATAGAAAAAACAACGGAGAATCCAAAACGGATTTGGGCCGAAGGGACCTTATTGGGGTATAGGTCAAGTCAAAGGGACATCACGGCTATGTTCACTCGGGACTTTGCCACCAGCGGGTGCTGGAGGTCTGGGTGCAGCGGGCGGGGGGGTTAGTATGAGGGCAATGGATGGCTACATGAGCGCCACTGCAGACAGAGCGTAAGGAGAAGAACCTGCAGTGTCCTTTATTATACAGCCAGCAAGCTCCAAGTCTCCGAATGGCTATTGGCCCCTGCCCGCTGGAGGAGGGACCAGCGGCCATAAAGGGGTGGGCCTCTTGTGCCATCATCAGGCGAAGCCATACATCAGTGGCTTTAATGCCCCACCCAATGTCTGGATGAATTGCCAATCGTCAATGGAATTCTTCATCGTACCGCCACCAGGCAGACCCTCCATGTGACTTATATGCGCTATATATAGAGTCCATGTATATAAATAACTCCGGGCAGCGTTCAGGGTGGTGTTGGCCCATGACATAACTCAGAAAAGAGAAGGCTTGAAGCCAGTCTCCTATGGTGTGGACTACCTTGGGCCTGTGATCAATGAATCTATCTGAATTGGCCTGTGTTCTTTGTCCACCGTATGCTGATCAATGGAGATCAAAGACCAGATGTCTATTAGAGATGAGCGAAGCGATTTGTTGATTCGTATCGAATCTTGGAAATTTTCAGCTGCGAAGCGAATCCGAATATTAGGTGATTCACTAAATAATTGTCCTATAAATTGTACGTTATTGCTACGTATAAGTTACTCTATACTCTGTTGCGTACGAATTCAACTCATTAGCAAACTTTTACTGTTAGTTCGTTTATCGTGTGCAAAAGCCCGGGAAGAAAGCGGTCACCTGACCTAGTGGGCAGGGCTTACTCTGATTGGCTCAGGCTCGGTAAGACAGTGACGCATCAGTTGTGCTGCGACTGCTGAGACGAGCAGAAGCACTGTGTGTGAAGTTCTGAGACTCTGAGACCTGTTCTGTGAAAATTGGGGTGTAATTGCTCTGGGAATCCATAATACACATATCAGGGATACTGCAGGGCAAGTGCAGGGCTAGTAATTAATCAGGCAGGGAGAGAGACAGGGACAAAGACCAGCTGCAGGGCCACAGAGTGAATTGAAAAATGTCTGGAATGGATAAGCAAAAGGGGTCCAGTTCCAGCCAGACATCGAGCTCTAAAAAAAAGGAGAAGGTGGCACAGGGCAGCAGTTCCAAAGGACCTGTAGGCAGAGCATCTACTAGTAGTATTCACAATACTCACCCTGCCGTATCTCTGCACCGATCTGCCGCTCTGGACACTTGAACTTCAGATCAGACCATTTCCGTTGGATCTGGCCCTGATCACCTGCTGGATCACCTCCTTTTTATGCTGGTTCGGGTGGCGGTGTGTGCCATCGTAATCCTGCTGGTCCATCAGCCGGATCATGTATTTCACCTCTGCAGAGCTAAATGATGAGGAACGCCTGGATGCCATTTGTAAAACTTCGCTCTGCCTCTGAGGAGTGCACGCCGCGGCCTCTCAACTTGTGCGTGCCTGCGAATTACATAATCACTAGACAATAGTACGCTGAGTATTCATAAGCAATTTGTACGCTCATTAGAGCTGGGCGATATGGCCAAAAAAGAAATCTCGATTTTTTTTTTTTTTTTTTTAAATTTTGGACGATTCACGATTTAAATCTCAATTTTCTTATGTTAGTAAAAATATAAAAAAATAAATAAAAAGAGCCTACTGTGCTCCCATTAAACCTCAGATCAGCCCACTGTGCCCCCATCAGACCAGCCCACTGTGCCCCCATCAGACCTCAGATCAGCCCACTGTGCCCCCATCAGACCTCAGGTCAGCCCACTGTGCCCCCATCAGACCTCAGATCAGCCCACTGTGCCCCCATCAGACCTCAGGTCAGCCCACTGTGCCCCCATCAGACCTCAGATCAGCCCACTGTGCCCCTAATCTGACCTCAGATCAGTCCACTGTGCCCCCATCAGACCTCAGATCAGCCCATTGTGCCCCATCAGACCCCACATCAGCCCATTGTGCCCCATCAGACCTCAGATCAGCCCACTGTGCCCCCATCAGACCAGCCCACTGTGCCCCCATCAGACCTCAGATCAGCCCACTGTGCCCCCATCAGACCTCAGGTCAGCCCACTGTGCCCCCATCAGACCTCAGATCAGCCCACTGTGTCCCCATCAGACCTCAGATCAGCCCACTGTGCCCCCATCAGACCTCAGATCAGCCCACTGTGCCCCCATCAGACCTCAGATCAGCCCACTGTGCCCCCATCAGACCTCAGATCAGCCCACTGTGCCCCCATCAGACCTCAGATCAGCCCACTGTGCCCCTATCAGACCTCAGATCAGCCCACTGTGCCCCATCAGACCTCAGATCAGCCCACTGTGCCCCTAATCTGACCTCAGATCAGTCCACTGTGCCCCCATCAGACCTCAGATCAGCCCATTGTGCCCCATCAGACCCCACATCAGCCCATTGTGCCCCATCAGACCCCACATCAGCCCATTGTGCCCCATCAGACCTCAGATCAGCCCACTGTGCCCCCATCAGACCAGCCCACTGTGCCCCCCATCAGACCTCAGATCAGCCCACTGTGCCCCCATCAGACCTCAGGTCAGCCCACTGTGCCCCCATCAGACCTCAGATCAGCCCACTGTGCCCCCATCAGACCTCAGATCAGCCCACTGTGCCCCCATCAGACCTCAAATCAGCCCACTGTGCCCCCATCAGACCTCAGATCAGCCCACTGTGTCCCTATCAGACCTCAGATCAGCCCCACTGTGCCCCATCAAGACCTCAGATCAGCCCACTGTGCCCCCATCAGACCTCAGATCAGCCCACTGTGCCCCCATCAGACCTCAGATCAGCCCACTGTGCCCCCATCAGACCTCAGATCAGCCCACTGTGCCCCCATCAGACCTCAGATCAGCCACTGTGCCCCCATCAGACCTCAGATCAGCCCACTGTGCCCCCATCAGACCTCAGATCAGCCCACTGTGCCCCCATCAGACCTCAGATCAGCCCACTGTGCCCCCATCAGACCTCAGATCAGCCCCACTGTGCCCCCATCAGACCTCAGATCAGCCCACTGTGCCCCCATCAGACCTCAGATCAGCCCACTGTGCCCCATCAGACCTCAGATCAGCCCACTGTGCCCCATCAGACCTCAGATCAGCCCACTGTGCCCCCATCAGACCTCAGATCAGCCCACTGTGCCCCCATCAGACCTCAGATCAGCCCACTGTGCCCCCATCAGACTTCAGATCAGCCCACTGTGCCCCATCAGACCTCAGATCAGCCCACTGTGCCCCTAATCTGACCTCAGATCAGTCCACTGTGCCCCCATCAGACCTCAGATCAGCCCATTGTGCCCCATCAGACCCCACATCAGCCCATTGTGCCCCATCAGACCCCACATCAGCCCATTGTGCCCCATCAGACCCCTCAAGACCTCAGAGCAGCCCAAAGTGCCCCCTCCAGGCCTCAGAGCAGTCCAAAGTGCCCCCTAAAGGCCTCAGAGCAGCCCAAAGTGCCCCCTCCAGGCCTCAGAGCAGCCCAAAGTGCCCCCTCCAGGCCTCAGAGCAGCCCAAAGTGCCCCCTCCAGGGCTCAGAGCAGCTCAAAGTGCCCCCTCCAGGCCTCAGAGCAGCCCAAAGTGCCCCCTCCAGGCCTCAGAGCAGCCCAAAGTGCCCCCTCCAGGCCTCAGAGCAGCCCAAAGTGCCCCCTCCAGGCCTCAGAGCAGCCCAAAGTGCCCCCTTCAGACCTCCGATCAGCCACCATCATAATAATAAAAAAAAAATATCTCTCACCTGTCCTCCGCTGCGGCTCCGCTCCACGTCCGGCGCCGCACTGTCACCTGACTGTGCGCAGCGTCAGGTCAGAGTGCGCGCACTACGTCCTGACGCTGTACGCGGTCAGGACAGTGCAGCGCAGACCCGGAAAAGAAGAGGAGCGCCGGACACCGGAGCGGAGCCGCAGCGCAGGACAGGTGAGAGATTTTTTTTATTTTATATGTTGGGCGCCATTTTTAGGAAAATCGAATTCACGATTTTCCTAAAAAATAAAATCGTGAGGCTTGCAATGGGCGAATTAATTCGATTAATCGCCCAGCCCTAACGCTCATGTGTACGTGTTCAAAGAGGTTGCGTACCTTTTTTACCTAAATGTTAGTTATTAGTGCGCAAATGTTCGCTAAAAGCCACATAATTACGTATATTTTGTATGCAAATTCAACAAATCTATTCGTCGAATATACAAATCTTAGGAAAAATTCGGCAAATGTTCAGCAAACAAAATTTTGCCAGAGCTGGAGTGGCAGAAAGTTTCTTCAGATGAGGAAGACGAGTGCCAACGGGAAGATCAAGAGCGGACAGATCTGTGACTCCGCCTCGAGGATCTTGAACAATCATGTGAACTCCGATGCCTGTGAGATGCCGACCTGCGCCTGCTGTGGCAATTGCAGTAATAAGAAGGAGAATGTGACCAGGTGTGTGTGGCAGCGGTATGTGTGACCTGGTAGTAAAATGATCAGATGACTCAGCATGACCTTGCCCTGCAGGCCACTGGAGGGTATCAGCAGGGTGGTGCCCCTCAGCTGGAGCTGATGTTTGTGGGGGGGTGATATAGCAGCATTGGTGGTTAGGGAAGGTTCACTTTCCTTCTTTATATGCGCAGCAAGAATAGCATTAGTGAGCACTGCTCCCCATACTGTGGAGGAGATCGCTGCATGTAATTGTGTCTCCCCCACTAACGACCAAGCGATTGCCAAGAAGGAACACTTCTCTCCCAACAATCACCTGCTACATCACTGTATGTAGTACAGCCTTAACAATCGCATAACCCTTCATTCACCTCGCCTAGCCTGAAAGAGGAATGTGAGGACGTCAACGAGTAGGGGGTTCCTCAATTGTTCAACAAACTACATATTGGGGACACATTCACCAAACTTGCCTGTTTTTAAGTGTAAAGTTCATCTGGCGAATTTGATTTGGTGGTCAGTCTTCTGCCACATATTTCTTAAAGGTTTCACAGCCGTTGATGAATTGAAAATAATACTGCCCTGTGTGGAGTAAAATTCATACATAGAAGAGGCATACCTACATCAGTAGATCGAGAAATAATTACTGTATTTTTTGCTCTAAAAGACTCACCTGGCCATAAGACTCACCTAGATTTTCAAGGAGGAAGACCTCAGCTCAGAGCCCCAACGTGAATAAGAACCCACCAATCAGACCTCCAATGTAAATGATCCCCAAGCAGACCTCAGATGAGGCCCCCATGCTCAGAGCAAACATTAAAAAACAATTAACTTACCTCTCCTTCTCCAGACACCGCCGCTGCTCCTCACATCCACACTCTTCTACTTCAGCCTGCCGCACGTTGTGCTGTGACCCGATGCATACAGTGTGAGTTCACAAAGTCCCTATGTGGTGCACAGTCACAGCACAACAACAGGAAGTGGTGAGAACAGAGAGTGTTGCATTCAATGCTTCCCGTTCCTCCATAATGGAAGCGCTCATTAGTATTCCCCCCTTAAGACACACTGAAAAAAGTGCATCTTATAGGGCGAAAAATACGTAAGTGTAAAAATTAGTTTAAAAAGCATTTTGTAGACCAAAACAGGCAAAGACTATAATAGATGTGCCCCAAAGAGTCAATTGCACGTCATATGTTTGTCACACACATGAAGACAAACAGCAATGCAGCTCTTCTCCTGAATGACCCACCAAGTATGGACGGGAAGTAGATTGGGGTAACTTGGTCAGGATAATTGAGTTTACGTTTTTAGTGAATCTAGTTAATTAACTGCCTAAAGAAAAAACGTGATGGAGAGGCGGTAACTGCTGCTTTCTATAAACACAGGGTGTGTGATGGAGAGATGGTAACTGCTGCTTTCTATATACCCAGGGTGTGTGATGGAGAGGTGGTAACTGCTGCTTTCTATATTGACAGGATGCATGATGGAGAGGAGGTAACTGCTGCTTTCTATATGCACAGGGTGCCTGATGGAGAGGTGGTAACTGCTGCTTTCTATATTGACAGGGTGCCTGATGGAGAGGTGGTAACTGCTGCTTTCTATATTGACAGGGTGCCTCATGGAGAGGTGGTAACTGCTGCTTTCTACAAGCACAGGGTGTGTGATGGAGAGGTGATAACTGCTGCTTTCTATATACCCAGGGTGTGTGATGGAGAGGTGGTAACTGATGCTTTCTACAAGCACAGGGTGTGTGATGGAGAGGTGATAACTGCTGCTTTCTATATACCCAGGGTGTGTGATGGAGAGGTGGTAACTGATGCTTTCTATAAACACAGGGTGCGTGATGGAGAGGTGGTAACTGCTGCTTTCTATATACCCAGGGTGCGTGATGGAGAGGCGGTAACTGCTGTTTCTATATGCACAGGGTGCATGATGGAGAGGCGGTAACTGCTGTTTTCTATATGCACAGGGTGAGTGATGGAGAGGTGGTAACTGATGCTTTCTATAAACACAAGGTGCCTGATGGAGAGGTGGTAACTGATGCTTTCTATAAACACAGGGTGCTTGATGGAGAGGCGGTAACTGCTGCTTTCTATATGCACAGGGTGAGTGATGGAGAGGTGGTAACTGCTGCTTTCTATATGCCTAGGGTGAGTGATGGAGAGGTGGTAACTGCTGCTTTCTATATGCCTAGGGTGAGTGATGGAGAGGTGGTAACTGCTGCTTTCTATAAACACAGGGTACGTGATGGAGAGGTGGTAACTGCTGCTTTCTATATGCCCAGGGTGTGTGATGGAGAGGCAGTAACTGCTGCTTTCTATAAGCCCAGGGTGCGTGATTGAGAGGTGGTAACTGTTGCTTTCTATATGCACAGGGTGTGTGATAGAGAGACGATAACTGCTGCTTTCTATATGCACATGGTGCTTGATGGAGAGGCGGTAACTGCTGATTTGTATAAGCACAGGGTGTGTGATGGAGAGGCGGTAACTGCTGCTTTCTATATGCACAGGGTGTGTGATAGAGAGGTGGTAACGACTGCTTTCTATAAGCACAGGGCTCGTGATGGAGAGTTGGTAACTGCTGCTTTCTATAAAAACAGGGTGCGTGATGGAGAGGCGGTAACTGATGCTTATTATATGCACAGGGTGCGTGATGAGAGGTGGTAACTGTTGCTTTCTATATGCACAGGGTATGTGATGGAGAAGCTATAACAGCTGCGTTCTGTAGTGATGGGTGCGTGATGGATAGGCAGTAACCCCAGCTTTTTATATGCACAAGGTCTGGAAAATGAAAGAATGCAAAATGAAAAAAAACATGCCTCATCCTCCCAAAATGTGGGTAGCAGCACCAGCCATGCATCCAGTAGTAGTAGGACACAGTTCGCCTTGGCTCCCGAAAGGTCCATCTACTCTGAATGACCTGATCACCTTGGCCACAAGGATAGATATGCGTTTCAGGGAATGTTCTAAGGAGGTCGCAGGCACCAGAAGACCACCTCGTTTGGCTCCATCCTTCCAGAGGCCGGTTCTTCCTTTAGTGTCCACCCCATCTGAAGAGCCCATGCAAATAGAGCGCCTTTAATTGTCTGACCAGAAATGTCTACGCCTCAAAACAGAGAACCTGTGTCTGTATTGTGGAGGCAAGGCCCACTTTGTGCGTAATTGTTAACAGAAGCTGGGAAATGCCAATGTCTAGGAACAGTTGGAGAGGTGGTCCTAGACAAGGAGAAGTCTTCTCCGAAACTTTCAGTTCCAGTGACTCTCTAGTAACTTCATTCAGCAAGCTCTGGTCCATCAGTACCGGCTCCCTACCATCCGTCTAGAAAGGCCTCTGTCAGTGGCTTCCGTAAATGGACTGCCACTTCCTGAACCTGTGCTTTCTGTTACTATGCCTCTTAAGTTAAAAATAGGGGTTCTGCATTCAGAGATGATCTCCCTCTATGTGCTGCCAGCGTCCCTGAATCCGGTTATCCTTGGCTGCGTGAGCATACTCCAGTTCTGGACTGGCACTCCAGTCAGATTTTGAGTTGGGGATCATCCTGTCAGTCTGCCTGTTTATCGGATGTCCAACCTGCTTCCTCGCCTACTGTACCTGTTGACCTGCCTGGTCTTCCGCAACAATATGCCAGTTATGCAGACGTCTTCAGTGAGAAAGATGCAGAAACCCTGCCTCCTCATTGACCTTACGATTGTCCAATTGACCTGCTGCCTGGTGCCACTCCTCCCCGAGGTCGAGTCTATCCGCTCTCACTTCCCGAGACTCAAGTGATGTCTGAATACATTAAAGAGAACCTCGAAAGGGGGTTTATCCGAAAATCTACTTCACCAGCCGGTGCCGGATTCTTCTTTGTGCAGAAAAAAGATGGATCCTTAAGGCCCTGTATCGACTATAGAGGTCTGAACAAGATCACAGTCAAGAACCGATACCCTCTACCGCTAATCTCTGAACTCTTTGACAGGATCCGGGGGGCTAAAGTCTTCACCGAATTAGACCTGTGCAGCGCATACAATCTTGTCCACATTCGAAAAGGCGATGAGTGGAAGACTGCTTTCAACACTCGTGAGTACCTCGTCATGCCCTTCGGTCTATGCAATGCTCCCGCAGTATTCCAGGAGTTGGTAAACAATGTCTTCCGGGACCTGCTCTATGTTTGCGTGATTGTGTATCTGGACGATATACTGATCTGCTTCCCTGATCTGGTCACCCATCGGAAGCATGTACGTTTAGTTTTGCAGCAGTTGAAAGAGAATCGACTCTATGCCAAGCTTGAGAAATGCATCTTTGAAAAATCCTCTGTACTGTTCCTTGGATACATCATATCGGATGCCGGGTTGCAGATGGATCCTGAATAATTGAATGCGGTAATAGACTGGCCACGTCCACAGGGTCTTCGTGCTATTCAGCGCTTCCTGGGGTTTGCGAACTTCTATCGCCAGTTCATCCCGAACTTTTCTTCGCTTATGTCTCCGATCTCCGCCCTTACTAAGAAAGGGGTGAATGCCAAAGTCTGGACTCCTGAGGCTGAAGCTGCCTTCATCCAATTAAAAAAGGCCTTTGTTTCTGCACCTTTTCTACATCATTCTGATGTCTCCTGCCAATTCTTTTTAGATGTGGACGCCTCCTCCATAGGAGTCGGTGCTGTTTTACTACAGAAAGATGTCTACTTGTGGATTTTTCTCCAAGCTCTTCTCCCCTGCTTTGAGAAACTACTGTATTGGGGATAGAGAACTTCTGGCCATTAAGCTTGCCTTGGAGGAATGGCGTTATCTATTGAGGGGACTCAACATCCTGTGATAATCTTCACTGACCACAAGAACCTTACATATCTGCAGACAGCCCAGCGTCTGAACCCTCGCCAAGCCAGATGGGCACTCTTCTTCTCCCGCTTTGATTTTGAGCTGCACTTTCGCCCGTACGAGAAGAACATCAAAGCGGATGCGCTGTCTCGGTCATTTGACTTCTCTGACCAGCAAGAGGAGCCCCAGTATATAGTCGATCCTGCCCACTTGATCACAGTGGCTCCTGTCCTGCTAAAAGACATCCCTCCTGGGAAGACTTTTGTGCCATCTGCTAAGAGAAAACGTGTACTTGCTTGGGGGCACAACTCCAAGCTGGCTGGTCATCCTGGGATCTGCAAAACCACAGAACTTCTGTCTCGCCACTACTGGTGGCCCACATTGTCTAAAGATGTGTGTGATTACGTGTCTGCCTGCACAATCTGCGCTCAAAATAAAGTCTCCAGGACCAAACCACCCGGGCTGTTGTTACCTCTTTCTGTTCCTGACGACCTGACGATTTCTCGCCGACGACAGCCTAAAGGGGCAAACCAAAACTCACGGATTAACACCGGGTACACGACTTAGCTCCCAACGTCCTCTTACAGCAAGTGGCAGGTCAGTACTTGGACTTCTTCTTATGAGACACTACCGTCCATTCTTGACGAAGATTAACAGATGTGACATCACCAGTGATTCCCACCCCAGATATATCACTCAACTTCAGTATCTAAATAGGTTTACCATTAAACCACAGGAATGTACATATGTTGCCATGTAGCCCCGGTTATTTTATGGTCTGTGAATAACAAGGGTTTAAAGTTCTTTTTTTGGTATTGTAGCGTTTCCCATATTCAAAACACATTATAAAGTTTCTTCTGGCCTTACTAAAAATTTTCCACATATAAAACATCAAAATGGCTTCTCTCTTGTGTGACTTCTCTGATGCCTCTTAAAGAGGACCTTTCACCACTTTCAAAAAATCAAACTACACTATGTACCTCATAGTGTATCCCCCTCTGATGGCAGCGGCGCTTTTTTTTTTTCAAAAGGTCCCCCGGTGGCTTCACACGGCCCCCCGTTCTTCTGTCGGGCTTTATGTAAATTAAGAAGCATCGGAACAGGGAGGAGGAGACTCCCTGTTCCTCAATGGGCGTTGCTTCTGCCCTGCTGTGAGCGCTGTCCAATCAGAGCGGACCGCTCACAGCAGGGCCGAAGGAGTTCAACCCTGCTGTGAGCGGTCCGCTCTGATTGGACAGCGCTCACAGCAGGGCAGAAGCAACGCCCATTGAGGAACAGGGAGTCTCCTCCTCCCTGTTCCGATGCTTCTTAATTTACATAAAGCCCGACAGAAGAATGGGGGGCTGTGTGAAGCCACCGGGGGACCTTTTGAAAAAAAAAAAGCGCCGCTGCCATCAGAGGGGGATACACTATGAGGTACATGGTGTAGTTTGATGTTTTGAAAGTGGTGAAAGGTCCTCTTTAAGTATGAAGTTAGTAGTAAAACATTTCCCACATTCTGAACATGAATACGGCTTCTCTCCTGAGGAGGAGATGGAGGACACTGAGGAGGAGATGGAGGAGGGTCAAATTTATTCTTTTCGTCCCTACCTGGTTGGAGGCGGGTCATCTCTCATGGTATGCCATCATGGAGGATGAAAAGGAAAAAAAAAAGTTAAAAAAAAATGAAAAATGCACATTACAAATTTTTTTTTTTAAATGTATGGTGTATTTATTATTCAAAAAGCACAAAACAAAATGAGTGGGCGACCTACCGGCCGGTACTTGTCTCAGACATACAAAATACTAATAAGGATGAGTTCACACTTAAATTATGATAAATTATTTTCATTGTTTATTGTGAGCCAAAACCTGTAGTGAAGCTTCCACAGAGATCAGGTGTAATGATTCCATTTACACCTCTTCTGTGTTTTTAACCCACGGCTGGTTTTGAAACACAGATATGAGCATCATTGGTTCACTTAACTGATTGATTAACAGATGTGACATCACCAGTGATTCCCACCCCAGATATATCACTCAACTTCAGTATCTAAATAGGTTTACCATTAAACCACAGGAACGTACATATGTTGCCATGTAGCCCCGGTTATTTTATGGTCTGTGAATAACAAGGGTTTAAAGTTCTTTTTTTGGTATTGTAGCGTTTCCCATATTCAAAACACATTATAAAGATTCTTCTGGACTGATGAGCTTTGGTATTTGATTTCCTTACTAAAAATTTTCCACATATAAAACATCAAAATGGCTTCTCTCTTGTGTGACTTCTCTGATGCCTCTTAAGTATGAAGTTAGTAGTAAAACATTTCCCACATTCTGAACATGAATACGGCTTCTCTCCTGTGTGACTTCTCTCATGCTTCTTAAGTATGCATTTAGTAATAAAACATTTCCCACATTCTGAGCATGAAAACACTTTCTCTCCTGTGTGATATCTCTGATGTGCAACAAAATATATTTTATCTTTAAAACATTTCCCACACTCTGAACATGAATATGGCTTCCCCGCTATGTGACTTCTCAAATGGGAAACAAGTTGTTCTTTCTTTCTAAAACATTTTCCACATTCTGAACATAAATACGGCTTCTCTCCTGTGTGACCTCTCTCATGTGTAATAAGATATGATTTATCGCTAAAACATTTCTTACATATTGAACACGAATATGGCTTCTCTCCTGTGTGAACTCTCTTATGGGAAACAAGATGTGATTTCCATTTAAAACATTTTCCACATTCTGAACATGAATATGGCATCTCTCCTGAGTGAATTCTCTCATGTGCAATAAGATATTCCTTATGTGTAAAGCATTTCCCACATTCTGAACATGAATACAACTTCTCCCCTGTGTGAGATTTCTGATGTCTAACAACATATGATTTTCTTGTAAAACATTTCCCACATTCTGAACATGAATATGGTTTCTCTCCTGTGTGACTTCTCACATGAAAAACAAGTTGTGCTTTTTGTGTAAAACATTTCCCACATTCTGAACATGAATACGGTTTCTCTCCTGTGTGACATCTTTCATGGTTAATAAGTTGTGATGTAGTGTTAAAACATCTCCCACATTCTGAACATGGATATAGCTTCTCTCCTGTGTGAGTTCTCTCATGTCTAACAAGAACTGATTTATTTGCAAAGCACTTCCCACATTCTGAACATGAATATGGCTTCTCTCCTGTGTGAATTCTTTCATGGGAAACAAGACTTGATCTCTGTGTAAAACATCTCCCACATTCTGTACATAAATATGGTTTCTCTCCTGTGTGACATCTCTCATGGACAACAAGATTTGATTTTGTGGTGAAACATTTCCTACATTCTGAACATGAATACACCTTATTTCCTGTGTGATAACTCTCATGTCTAATGAGATCTGATTTATTTGTAAAACACTTCCTACATTCTGAACAGGAATATGGCTTCACTACTGTGTGATTCCTCTGATGTCTATCAAGTGATATATCTGTAAAATGTTCTGAACATAAATATGGTTGTTCTTCTGTGTGAAGTCTGTCATGTTTAGCAAGAAGTGATTTATCTGTAAAAGATTTCCAACACTTTGAACATGAATACAACAACTCTCCTGTGTGAATTCCTCTGTGTGTAGAAGCTGTCTCATAATTAGGGGTATTATACGACAATTCTGTATTGTGAAGTCCTGGGTGTACATTAATGGTAATGATGTTTTCTCCTGAAGAGCACTGCAGGATATCTTCCTCTTCTACTTTATAATTTATTGATGACATGAAATTTTCCTCAGAATTCTCACTGGGATTTGCTGTGAAAGTAAAAATTGGAATTTGTGATTTTTTTTAAATATTTTTTTTTGCCAACCACAGAACACAATTTTATAACATCCCTATTATGCTGTAAGTGGATCCAGCAGGAACTAAAGGTTCATTCACTTTGAATCCACCACTTTTTTTCGACAAACACAAGAAAGATGAAAAACCCAACCACGTCTGGCAATCAAGGCCGACCTTTGCCATACATGTTCCAAAGCCTGCCACAGCGGAGATTCTGTGAATCTCCTGTAGGCTGCAATGTTAAATCAATGAAGTATATGGAGAAGCGATCAGATAAAACTCTAACCATTAGACCTCGATGTCATGTCCATGAATTCAGCCTGAGGTGTGTGCTTTACCTCATGGCACATTATCTTGTTAAATGCAGACTATGGCCCTGATTAGATTTCACAATACAAACTGCCTGTAGTATCAAATACATCTTAGACCTGATGAGACCGGTGTAATTACTGTATTTTTGCGCCATAAGCCTCATTTTTTCCCCAAAAGTGGGGTGAAAATGCCCCTGTGTCTTATGGGGCGAATGCTAATGAGCGCTCATTAGTACTGGAGGACCAGGAAGCGGTGAAGACTCTGTACTCACCGCTTCCTGGTCCTCCGCTCGGCTGTTGGCTGTGCAGGTCTGCGCACAGAGCGAGGGCGCTCTGTGACCTCACGCTGTGCGCACCAGTTCACAGCACAGTTGGCAGCAGGAGGATGAAGAGTGTGAGCGGAGAGGAGAGGTGGTGTCCAGGAGCAGGAGAGGTAAGTGGCTTTTTTATTTTATAACACATCAGGCTGGATGTGGGGGCTCATGTAATGCTGCTGGTGGCTAATTTATGGCGGCAGGGGCTGATTTAAGGCTTATGGGGGCTAATGAAAGGAAATGGGGGCTAATGAGAAGTGCTGGGGACTGGTGAAAGACATATGGGGCTGATGAGAGGCATGAGGCTCTTATCTGAGGTCTGATTGGGGTCTTATTAGCATTGAGGTCTTATTGGTGCTGTGAGCTTAAGTCTGATTAACATTGGGGATCTGATTGTTGGTCTAACAAGAGGTTTAATGCAAAATATTTTTTTTTCTTATTGGCCTCCTCTACAACGTAGGTGCGTCTTATAGGGCGAAAAATACGGTACTGTGAAACTCCATGTCAGGCCGTATAATCCTTTTCTGAACATTTTCTTGTCCGATATTAAACTGGACATATTATGACTCTGACCACAGAATGCGAGTTCTCATCAGTCCTCTAGTCACAAGATAATCTTAGCCTCTGTCCACCTATAGCTTCATGGACAAGCTAGAGCAGGAGGAATGTATTCAGACTGATGCTTCTTACACCAGTCTAAATAGTGAACCCTGCTCATGTACGATGTTGTAATGATTCTGGAGCATCTTCAGGAGTTCGGTGTGGCAGACAAAGAAATCTACGGCTGTCAGGGAGCTGGGGTAGATTTCTGGCCTAATGTTCACCAGTTTTCTGCTGCACATGTTGCGAAATGAGTTCGGCAGCAGAGATGTTTGTGGTAGAGTTTGTAGGTATGAGGTAGGCCAGAGCGAGCCTGAAGGCTAGGACAACACTGGTTGCGCAACACCTGTCGCAGACAGGATTGCTGAGTAGCAGTGATCCCATAGAAATTAATGGGATCGCCGTGGCTGTCGCAAGACAGCTGGATTTGTTGCAACTGCCGTGGCGATCCCATTCATTTCTATGGGATCACTGCTACTCAGCAATCCTGTCTGCGACAGGTGTCCTGCAACCAGTATATCCCTAGTCTAAGGGAGTTATAAAAGTGTAGCTGAGTAGCAACTACCTACCACAGAGACTGACCCACTGCAGGAGACTCCTGGAGGAGAATTACTCCAGCAGGAAACCTCCTGAGATCCTTCAGGTGAATGGACCCCATCAATGTGTCTGACTTATAAGGTAAATGCAGGGACCTAATGTCTTGTGATATAAGAGGCTGGTGCTCCTCCATTACATGTCACTGCACACACGTGTATACACTGCACATGACGGCTCTTACCTTGTGATATAAGAGGCTGGGGCTCCTCCATTACATGTCACTGTACACACGTGTATACACTGCACATGACGGCTCTTACCTTGTGATATAAGAGGCTGGTGCTCCTCCATTACATATCACTGCACACACGTGTATACACTGCACATGACGGCTCTTACCTTGTGATATAAGAGGCTGGTGCTCCTCCATTACATATCACTGCACACACGTGTATACACTGCACATGACGGCTCTTACCTTGTGATATAAGAGGCTGGTGCTCCTCCATTACATATCACTGCACACACGTGTATACACTGCACATGACGGCTCTTACCTTGTGATATAAGAGGCTGGTGCTCCTCCATTACATATCACTGCACACACGTGTATACACTGCACATGACGGCTCTTACCTTGTGATATAAGAGGCTGGTGCTCCTCCATTACATATCACTGCACACACGTGTATACACTGCACATGACGGCTCTTACCTTGTGATATAAGAGGCTGGTGCTCCTCCATTACATGTCACTGCACACACGTGTATACACTGCACATGACGGCTCTTACCTTGTGATATAAGAGGCTGGGGCTCCTCCATTACATGTCACTGCACACACGTGTATACACTGCACATGACGGCTCTTACCCTGTGATATAAGAGGCTGGGGCTCCTCCATTACATGTCACTGCACACACGTGTATACACTGCACATGACGGCTCTTACCTTGTGATATAAGAAGCTGGTGCTCCTCCATTACATGTCACTGCACACACGTGTATACACTGCACATGACGGCTCTTACCTTGTGATATAAGAGGCTGGAGCTCCTCCATTACATGTCACTGCACACACGTGTATACACTGCACATGACGGCTCTTACCTTGTGATATAAGAGGCTGGGGCTCCTCCATTACATATCACTGCACACACGTGTATACACTGCACATGACGGCTCTTACCCTGTGATATAAGAGGCTGGTGCTCCTCCATTACATGTCACTGCACACACGTGTATACACTGCACATGACGGCTCTTACCTTGTGATATAAGAGGCTGGGGCTCCTCCATCATGGCCTCCTTGTACAGATCCTTGTGTCCTTCTATATACTCCCACTCCTCCATGGAGAAATAGACAGTGACATCCTGACACCTTATAGGAACCTGACAACACAATGACACCGTCATCACCCAGACCCCTCCAGTGCTGTTACTGGAGAATTTCCCAGCATTCCCAGCAGTGTCACCTCTCCAGTCAGCAGCTCCATCATCTTGTGGGTGAGTTCTAGGATCTTCTGCTCATGTATCAGGGGGTGAGGCTCTGTGATGGGGTGAGGGGTCCTGCTCCGCCCTCCTGACTCCTGGAGATGGATGATGGGAGTCACACAGTCCCCCGATGTCTTCTTCACTATTGTGTACTCCTGTGGATGGAGAGAGACACTTAGGGAATAAACCCTTCAGGGGCCATGTGCTCTCCTCCGGCCCTTTCCTCCTGGGTACAACGTGCCTACTTACCTTCTCATGGCTCCTACAACATGACTATTGGTCACTGGTCACATGACACATCACTCACCATATTGGGGGCTGATCTTCAGGTTCTCCATCACTTGGAAGGTCTGGAGGCCGTTCTACAGGACCCTGGACTCTTCCTATCACTTCCTATGATGGATTCTCCTTCCCGATGTCTGACTTGTTACAGAATACAATAAAGAGGAGAGAAATCTAGAAAAGTTTACCTCTCCGCTCAGCAGGGAGATGATCTCCAAGGTGAGGTCTAATATTCTTCTGCTGATCTCCTTCCTGTCCATCCTTGGTGGATCATTCAGGAGAAGGCTCGTATTGCTGGTTTTCTTCATCCCACCTCCAAAAAAAGGAATAAAGGTTAATCAGTGAGTCCCATGTCCCCGATAATGAGGCCGAGAGAAAGTACATCTCATCCCGCAAAACTCAGACCCTCATAAAGCTGCACTGATGGGAAAAACCCTGAGCTCTGTGTGTATCTAAGCTCCTGGCAGCGCAGTGTGTATCTAAGATATAACTGACAGGAACTGGAAGTATTTCTCTTACATCTTTAGTTCCCCAGCTTTCCATGGTGCAGAAAGGCGGCGGGGCTGACACAGCACATAATGAAATCAGTCAGTGCTTTTACCCAACTCCTCCCTAGTTTCCCACAGTCCTAACCATTCCTGATTACTATCAGAAATCATCAGTGATCCTTTAGTGACAGTCAGGTGCAATACTAGGTAGTGACCACCAGATGTCAGCCTGATACTGGAAAACCTGCACATACAGCCAGCAGTTACTGGAGTCACTGCCCCGATAAATTAATACATTTAACTCCTTAATGATCACTGATGGAGGACTTCTAGAGCGGCCATTAACGGGCTTTATTCTAGGCCGCTGTGTTTGTACTATGGACTAGAATATGACCTGCAGGGGTCTCCTGTGCAGGACAGAGCGGGGGCTCAGCTCTCACATGACACCCAGCCTACTGCTCTAATGGTCCGGACCACCAGAAACTCTGACCCAGGTCCTCCATTACATGTCACTGCACACACGTGTATACACTGCACATGACGGCTCTTACCTTGTGATATAAGAGGCTGATGCTCCTCCATTACATATCACTGCACACACGTGTATACACTGCACATGACGGCTCTTACCTTGTGATATAAGAGGCTGGTGCTCCTCCATTACATGTCACTGCACACACGTGTATACACTGCACATGACGGCTCTTACCTTGTGATATAAGAGGATGGTGCTCCTCCATTACATGTCACTGCACACACGTGTATACACTGCACATGACAGCTCTTACCTTGTGATATAATAGGCTGGGGCTCCTCCATTACATGTCACTGCACACACGTGTATACACTGCACATGACGGCTCTTACCTTGTGATATAAGAGGCTGGGGCTCCTCCATTACATATCACTGCACACACGTGTATACACTGCACATGACGGCTCTTACCTTGTGATATAAGAGGCTGGTGCTCCTCCATTACATGTCACTGCACACACGTGTATACACTGCACATGACAGCTCTTACCTTGTGATATAAGAGGCCGGTGCTCCTCCATTACATATCACTGCACACACGTGTATACACTGCACATGACGGCTCTTACCTTGTGATATAAGAGGCCGGTGCTCCTCCATTACATATCACTGCACACACGTGTATACACTGCACATGACGGCTCTTACCTTGTGATATAAGAGGCTGGTGCTCCTCCATTACATGTCACTGCACACACGTGTATACACTGCACATGACGGCTCTTACCTTGTGATATAAGAGGCTGGTGCTCCTCCATTACATGTCACTGCACACACGTGTATACACTGCACATGACGGCTCTTACCTTGTGATATAAGAGGCTGGGGCTCCTCCATTACATATCACTGCACACACGTGTAAACACTGCACATGACGGCTCTTACCTTGTGATATAAGAGGCTGGTGCTCCTCCATTACATGTCACTGCACACACGTGTATACACTGCACATGACGACTCTTACCTTGTGATATAAGAGGCTGGGGCTCCTCCATTACATATCACTGCACACACGTGTATACACTGCACATGACGGCTCTTACCCTGTGATATAAGAGGCTGGTGCTCCTCCATTACATGTCACTGCACAGACGTGTATACACTGCACATGACGGCTCTTACCCTGTGATATAAGAGGCTGGTGCTCCTCCATTACATATCACTGCACACACGTGTATACACTGCACATGACGGCTCTTACCTTGTGATATAAGAGGCTGGTGCTCCTCCATTACATATCACTGCACACACGTGTATACACTGCACATGACAGCTCTTACCTTGTGATATAAGAGGCTGGGGCTCCTCCATCATGGCCTCCTTGTACAGATCCTTGTGTCCTTCTATATACTCCCACTCCTCCATGGAGAAATAGACAGTGACATCCTGACACCTTATAGGAACCTGACAACACAATGACACCGTCATCACCCAGACCCCTCCAGTGCTGTTACTGGAGAATTTCCCAGCATTCCCAGCAGTGTCACCTCTCCAGTCAGCAGCTCCATCATCTTGTGGGTGAGTTCTAGGATCTTCTGCTCATGTATCAGGGGGTGAGGCTCTGTGATGGGGTGAGGGGTCCTGCTCCGCCCTCCTGACTCCTGGAGATGGATGATGGGAGTCACACAGTCCCCCAATGTCTTCTTCACTATTGTGTACTCCTGTGGATGGAGAGAGACACTTAGGGAATAAACCCTTCAGGGGCCATGTGCTCTCCTCCGGCCCTTTCCTCCTGGGTACAACGTGCCTACTTACCTTCTCATGGCTCCTACAACATAACTATTGGTCACTGGTCACATGACACATCACTCACCATATTGGGGGCTGATCTTCAGGTTCTCCATCACTTGGAAGGTCTGGAGGCCGTTCTACAGGACCCTGGACTCTTCCTATCACTTCCTATGATGGATTCTCCTTCCCGACGTCTGACTTGTTACAGAATACAATAAAGAGGAGAGAAATCTAGAAAAGTTTACCTCTCCGCTCAGCAGGGAGATGATCTCCAAGGTGAGGTCTAATATTCTTCTGCTGATCTCCTTCCTGTCCATCCTTGGTGGTCATTCAGGAGAAGAGGAGAGAACTGGAGGAGCTGGAGGCTTCTAGTACTGCAGGCGCCTTTATGAGAAGAGGAGAGGAAATCATCCAGGGGACAAGACCAGATGTCACCTCCAGAACCGCACTTCCTGAGCCTGGAGGGGCCCCGCTTCTCAGAGCCCCCACCACATGGATTCCAGGGGCCCCAACATGGAGATTTCTGGTGGTTCCACAGGAGATAAATGTCTGATAGATGCAGGTCCCACCTCTGGGCTGTGCTCAGCTGTGTCCAGAACTCCTGGAGAAAGCTGAGCTCATGCCAGGCCCCACTCCATTCATTCTCCTCCTGGATGCAGGGGCCCCTCACAACCCCCATAATCATACTAAGCTGAGGAGCGGAGAAGGATTCCTTTTGTGTAATGGAGGAGAATCTCCAGAGGTGACATGTCTGAGGTCTCCACCACACTGTCTCCTCACAGCTCATCTTACCTACAGGCTGGAGGAATGGCTGATACCAGAGACAACAAGAGCCCTGACTACCGACCAGGACGTTCCCAGTATCTGCTGCACTGCCAGAGCTGAAGGACCTGGGGTGACCTCACCGTCATGTGATCAGTAACTCTACTGATGAGCCCCGCCCCTCTGCCCTGATCACATGACAGTGTCAACACCCCAGGTCCTTTAGCGTTACAGTGCAGAAGATACACAGCAGCTCCTGGTCTAGGCTAAAGGACATTTATTTTGTATAGAATCTTGTGGGGATTTTTTATGTTTTTTAAGATTAACTCGAAGTATTATTTTTCTCGAAAACTTTGTACCTGTCCTCTGCTCAGGCGCTTAACTCTGAGTTATCTATGGTTTCCAAGCTCTCTCCTATGCTGGTGGCAAATCTACTCCCTTTCCTACTCTGCCCCGATTTCCAACATTGCTTTGAAGTCTGGGACAAACTCAGTGATAAAAATCTGATGTCCGTGATTCCAGTGCTACAAAGCCAGTTTTGCTCCAGCTTTCTCTCCTCGGGCAACTTCTTGTGGTCTCTTGAATTGTCCTCTCCATGTTCTCTCATCCTCTCTAAGCATTCCTCCTCACCGCAGTGTACGTGGCTTGAAAAGTTCCCAGCTCCATTTCATGCTTCTTCTATAACAATATGCGAGCCGGCTATTCCAAATCTATCTATTAGCCACTGGAAATAATTGGGTCTCTCGAACCTTTCCCAATTTTGGCACAATGGCATCTTTGTAGATTTCGATTATTTAAAGAAACAATTCAATATACCCAACAAGGATCTATATAAATACTTGCACCAGTCTCCCAAGGTATTTATCTCAGATGTTTGTACATCAGAATTAAATGAATGGTTTACTTCCACTAGACTAACAGACAAAGGAATCTCCAAAGGTTTTCAGCTACTGAAATCAACCAAGATACAGTAGATCCCCTCCTCCACATAATAGATATGCGGCACTCTGACCTGAATATCAACAGCAAGAAGCCTTTACAGCAGTGTGAGGGATAGGGTTAATGTAACTTGGTTGAACTCATTGTTTTGCGGTTTCCAAAATGTATATAATAGTTTAAAGTCGAAACAAGTGTCGCATCACCTTCAGCATCTTCTTGAAGCAGACACGTCTGTCTGTGGTCAGGAAGAGCGGGGATGGAAACAAACGTGTGGTTTTTGTTACCTGAAGTTCAGTAAATGTCATGTTTGCAAAAAGCTACAAGAACTATGCTGATTAGATCTGCACTGTGGAAAGACCGTCCATCTAATTAAGTTTAGTTCTATGGTGTTTTGCGGTTTTCATCTATTTAATGTGAGCTTATGTCTGTAATAAAGGAAGAATCTGTTTCTGACATCTTGTGTCTGTCTCAGCTTCTCGAGCGCTCCTGTACGTACAAACCCCCCCAATTTGGACTCCAACGATCATAGAAAGGGGTTTTCCCCAACAAAACCTGGCACTCAACGTGGGACTCGACTAAAGGACACTTCATCTGGTCTTCGACAAATTGGATGTTCCGGTCTGAGATTTGCATATATTACAAATATAGTTAAAAGGTAAGAGACTTTATCTTAACTTATCCTAACTGACATGGGTTGGGATCAAGCTCGAAACATGGGGGAAAAACTGTTGACATCTGCATTCATGGAGGTGCTTTGACCCGCCCTCCAGGCTAAGTTGAAAGCTTGCAAACCTGAATGGCATGTGACCCCTCTGACCCAAATAATTGCTGCAGCAAAAGGGTTAGAACTCGACATGAAGAAAAACCCTGCCCCAGTTAAATACATGCGGCAGGGCACCGGTCCCAAGCCCAGACGTGATTTTAAATGTTACAATTGCAACAAGCCTGGTTACATGAAGAGAGACTGCAGGGCTCCCAGGAAATCTAGAGACAACGGTGATCAATATAGTTCCCGATCACCACCATCTTCAGACTAGGATACTGGTACCCCCGTGATGGTTCTGCCTGTAAAAGTAGAGTCAGCGGGCCCCCAAATACATATCCCAGTATCCTTAGGAAATAAAAAGGCAGTACCATTCCTGGTCGACACGAGGGCAGCCAAAACAGTCGTTGACCAGAACTTTTTAAAACCCTATCAACTCAGTTCATACCACGTCCCAGTCATGGGCTTCACTGGGGAAACCGTGTTTGTCCATGAGTCTGAACCGGTGAATCTAAAAATCAAAGGCAGTACTGTTATTATTATTGTGGGACTAGTCACATAGACTTTGGAGCCCCAGTAGAAGTTCTTTGCCCAATGATAGCTTCTCTAACGGTGGGTGAATCAAACCTTCCTGATTGGACAGAATCTGAAAGGAGTCTGCTCAGCGAGGCCTCGAAGAGCCTTTGGGCTACCTCAAAGACGTACATAGGCAAATTACCTGGTGTCTCTAAAGCCCGGGTGTCAGTTTAAACAGTACCCATTGGGTCATGCTCAGGAGATAGCAGTGTCCAGCCAAGTAGGTGATTTTCTCCAAGCAGGTGTTCTCATCAAGTCTGTGTCCTTGGCAAACACTCCCCTATTTCCAGTGAAGAAGAAGGCTGTTAAGGGTCAGCCAGTCACATATCGAATGGGCCATGATCTTCGAGAAGTCAACAAAGTCACAGTCCTGCAAACCCCAATAGTGCCTGTGAAGGATTAAGAATTCATTATCTATCAGGACTCCATCTTAACATAAGATTAATTTGAAAGAAGATAAGTTCTGATAAGTTACTTACAGGAAATAGCAGCGCTAAATATATAAATATATGATGTTCATTGTGAGGGTAACCACTTCTTCTTCATTGGTTCAGAAAACATGTATCTGACCTTTTGACTTCCTCTTAAAGCAGACACTTCTGCCTGTGATCAGGAAGAGTGGGTGGGATGGAAGAAAATGTGTGATTTGGTTCAGTAGTTCAGTAAATGTCATGTTAGAAAAAAGGTACAGAAAGTGCACATCTGCACTATAGGAACTCCACCCACTATCTGTGGTCTTGTACTATAAAGAGCAACGTGTTCTGTCAATAAACAGGAAATATCTGATATAGCTGAACAAGTCTGACATTTATTTCCTCTGAGATCTCATCTTCATTGAATTAGGACCCCGACAATCATAGAGAAGGGGGTTTTGCCCCAACAAAACTTGGCGACCAAACGTGGGGCTCGACTAAAGGACACTTCATTGATCTCCCGACAACTTGGATAATCCGGACCGGGACGGACAGATATAAAAGACAGCGCTGCAAGGTAAGAGACTTTATCTTACAATATATCTGTGCCTCCCTGACTGGTTGTCTGGCTCGAGGGATTGTTGAAGGAACGTAAGTATAAAGTCCTTTTACAGTCGAGTCCATATTGATAAAGAACCTTGAAGGTTGATAATACCTATGATTGTTGGGTTTAGTTTCTGATCAGGAGTACCTTTGATTGGGATGTTTTTGGTCTGGTTTTGGGAGTCACGGTATACGTCTTGTTTGTTCTTCACTGGGTTTGGAAAATTGCAGAACATTATAGAAAGGGAAAACTCAGGGACAAAGTAAACTATATGATTATAGTTGAGAAGCTTTGTTGGGACTGAGGAAAATAAATCTCAGAAACAGAGTAAATAAAGCTCTGTTTGGAACTGAGCGGAAAAATAGACGTCTGAATTGTGTTACTTTCTATAGTTGTTCTGGTACAGTTGAAGAGCAATGGAGAATGTTTTTAGTATACCGGAAGGTTATAAGACAGCCAAAACATTGATGAAGGAAAGAGGAGGTAAAGAGAGTCTGAAGAATCATGACAGAGTGCTGGAGAAGGTAGGGATGAAGTACGGGAATCTTAACCTTAGGAGTACTAGTACGGTGGCACCATGATTCATGGAGGAAGCCAGAGGTAGCTAGTCTGGGGAAGATTCAGAAGGATTCATTGTGGTTGGATAAAGGATCATGATTGTGAAGAAATGGTTGATACATGGTTAAAGGTAGCTCATGAGGTTGAAACTGACGGGTGGAGAGGAGAAGTTGTGCAAGGCAGATTGTTGTATACTCACAAAGAGCAATGTGAGAAGTCTGGAGAAACGCCACCTCCATACCCCCTGGCCAGTGCACCCACCAGACAGTCCAGGAGTGGACCAGAGGGATGGACGTGTAATGTTTGTGGAAATCAGAATCCAGACTGGACTGACACTTGTAAGGTTTTTGGGACATGTCGACCCCAGAAACCAGCAGGCATTTATCCTGTATTGACTAAGACTAGAATCCTACCTGCTCAGACACCCACACCAGACACCACGGACACATTCACCCCTATGGCTCCCGAAGCCCCAGGACCGTTAGGACAGTGTGGTTACGTTACTGTGACAGAGTATCACCCTTAGAGTCCTAAAGACCAATTAGGACTGTTGACTAAACTCCCAGACCCCTGATGAGACCAATGCCCACTGCTAGGATGTTACAGTAGATTCAGGAGACATACAGAGCACCTGGGCTGACCTGAAGGACTTGATGAAACTAGGGGAATCACAGTATCAGGTTGTGGACCCTTTCCTGACTGAACATAGGAGGAGGGCTTTTGAAGATTTGTCTCTAGAAAACCTTATCATCAGGAGCAGAGTTTGTCTGAGTTTTCACAGAATGGGCAAAGGGAAAGAAAAGTTGAGAGTTCCAGAAATCTAAAAGACGTAGGTCAGGGACCTCAAAAGACAGTAGAGACTTATGCAGCTGGACTGCGGACCATTTGGACTGACATGGGGTGGGATCAGACTGGACTAATGGGTGAGACAGTATGGTTGTCACCCAATTAAAAAAAAAAAAAAAAAAAAAAAAAAACCTGCCAGAACCTCTTTTAGGGACTGATGTTTTACAAGCACTGGGAGCCCACATACACTTTGATCCCGATGGCACTACCCATGTAGATTTTGGGGCCCCAGAAGAAGTATTATGTCCCTTAATAGCGACAGTGGCCCTGCCTGAGACTGAGCCTTCAGAATTAACCCTTGTAGACCAGGCTGTTCTTGAGGTGGTAACGGAGGATTTGTGGGCAAAATCTAACACAGACATTGGAAGACTCCCTGTGTCTCCGGCTATGGTGTATTTTAAGCCAGGATGTCAGCCCCCTCAAGTGAAGCAGTGCCCGCTCAGTCATGCCCAGGAGATAGCAGTGGTCAGTCACATTGATGATTTCCTCCAAGCCGGTATATTGGTAAAACAGTATCTGCAGATAATACCCTGCTGTTCCCAATAGAAGACACCAGATAAGGGACAGCCTGTCAGTTACAGGATGGTTCATGATCTTAGAGAAGTTAACAAGGTGACAGTTTTACAAACCCACATACCTTACTGTCACAAGTTCCATCCACTGCTACGTGTTTCACAGTGATAGACCTGGCAGATGTCTTCTTCAGTGTCCCGCTGCATCCTGACTGTCAGTTATCTGTTTGCCTTTACATCTAAGGGTAACCAGTATACCTGGACCGTCCTGCCGCAGGGGGCTCAGAACTCCCCACCATGTATACACAGGCTCTGCAATCTGTCCTTACGTGGATGATTGGCTCCTGTGTGCTGAAGACAATGAGACTTGCTGTGAAACAACTATATCTTTTTTCCCCCATCAGGACGGGTGTAAAAGTCTCAAAGTAGTGTATTTTTAGGACGCTGTCTCTCTCACGGAGACCGTCACTTTACCCGAAAGAGGAAGGAGGCAGTGGAGAAAGAATACAAGTGTCTAAAGGAGCACAAAGCCTGAGAGTGTTTTTGGGGCTGGTGTCATACTGTCGCCCCTGGATCAGACATGCCCCCATGTTAATGTTGCCTCGGTATGATTGTCTGTCATCTGACCCATTTCACCTGACAGAAGAGGCAGTGAATAATTCTCATACGTTGAAGCTAAGCATAACCTCAGCCCCGGCCCTGGGTATTCCAAAATATGACGAGGAATTTTAGCTGTTTTGCTCAGAAATGCAGGGTCACAATACGGCTGTACTGACTCAGAAACATAGTGATCGCCAGAGGCATACTTTTCTGCCAGATTAGATCCTGTCGCCAGAGGCGCCCCCTCCTGTGTCAGGGCAGTAGCGGCAGTGCAGGCAATGATAGAAAAAGCTTCTGAAATTGTGTTAGACTACCCGGTGACTGTACAGACACCTCATGACATTTACGCACATTTCTATGGCCAGGCAACCTAGACTCCAGTGTGCACTCCTCATGGTACTCATACTACTCTGAATCCTGCTATTCTGTTGCCGATTACAGATTCAGAAATGGGGGAGGGAGGTGTATCAGAACTTTTAACCAATCTTGTTGAACATGACTGCGTACAATTAATACAGCAGGAAACATTTGGTTTTGAACATGTTCATGAAAACCCCCTTGATAACCCTGATTTTGAGTATTTTGTAGATTGAAGCCGTTTCCACACTGGATATGCAGTGGTCACACAGCATGAGGTAGGGACAGCTGAACCACTGCCACCTCACATGTCAGTGTAAGAGGTGGAGCTGAAGGCACTCACTGAGGCGTGTAAATTGGCCAAGGGGAAGAAGGTGAACATCTACACAGACTCAAGGTATGCTTTTGGTATTGCACATGAATATGGACCTATTTGGCGGGCCAGGGACTTCCTAACATCAGTAGGCCAGCCTATAAAGAATAAAGACTCTGTACTAGAACTTATGAACTCTCTGTTGTTACCAGAGGAGGTTGTTATTATAAAGGTAAAGGCTCATACAAGATGTACCACGGTGGAAGCAAAAGGCAATGATTGAGTAGACAAGGCGGCCAATCAAGCTGCACTCCAGCCAGTGAATGCTGACGCCACCACGGTGAGAGCCTTGAGACCTAAGGACATTTCAGTAAGTACATTTCAGAGAATGCTCCAACAAGCCCCTCCTGAGGAAAAAGAACAAGGGGCCAAACATGGAATTTGGAGAAAATAAAGACAATATTTGTCTACCACGCCCTCTATACCCAGCTATGGCTCAGGAGGCCCACGGGCCCACTCACCTATCAGAAGGTGCCATGGTAAGTGTGGTTAATGCAGGGTGGATTGCTCCAGGATTTTCTACAGTAGCCGCTCGGTTTGTACAAGGATGTATGGTCTGTGCATTGAACAATCCCGGTCAAGTGGTGAAGACTCCAAGCAAGCACAACCCCGAGGCCACTTTACCCGTTCCAGAGACTGCAGATAGACTATATACAACTGCCTAAGGTAGGAGTATATGAGCTTGTCCTTGTGTGTGTTGATCTCTTTTCAGGGTGGCCGGAAGCCTTCCCAGTAGCAAAGGCAAATGCAAAGAACACAGCAGAGAAGCTGGTCAGTGAACTGGTGTGCAGGTATGGTGTCCCTGAAGTTATTGAATCAGACAGGGTTCCCCAGATTAGGATTGTATTTTCTGCAACAATTGTAAATGAACAATGATAGCCTAACAAGCTACATGCGGGCCCTCACAAAGAGGCTTGAGAACTCCCATAAACAAGTGTTTGCTTCCCTTCCAGATTCAGTAGAAGGAACACACAGTCTGCCAACAGGAGACTGGTGGTGATAAAAAGATGTGAGGAAAGGTCTGGATCCCAGATTTGATGGTTCTTTCCAAGTCCTGTTGACTACTCATACAGCAGTAAAGGCTGAAGGACACGCTTCTCACTGCAAGAAAGTTCTGATGCCCAAGGATGAAGATCCTCCTGCTGACAGTGGCTCTGACCCTGAGCGTGTCAGCAGTATTTCGTCAACTGAATGATGAATGGGACAATGCTTTGATACTGCACCATCAGGTGCTGCTTGAAGGACTGTTGGATCTGTACTCACAGTCCCGTGAGAGTTCAAGAACTGTGCCTTATCTGGCAATCCCTCTGACCTTTAAAGAACTGGTTCATATGTCTTGTTAGCAGTTTGTCTCACAAAGAAGATCAGGGCCTGATGATCTAAAGTATAGTAGTGTCTGCTGTGATGAAGCTGATGTGTATGTGCGCCAACAGGTTCTGTACCAAAAGGAGAAACTACCAGGATTATTGAGAAGTCTTGGGAACTGCATCGATACCTGGGAGGGAATCTGGCCTCCAGCTGGCGGTTGGGCCTATCCCAACTGAAGTACCTCTGGGTTAGGATGTCAGTTCCAAGATATCTCAAAATGGGGGAATTGTGAAGGATTAAGAATTCATTATCTATCAGGACTCCATCTTAACATAAGATTAATTTGAAAGAAGATAAGTTCTGATAAGTTACTTACAGGAAATAGCAGCGCTAAATATATAAATATATGATGTTCATTGTGAGGGTAACCACTTCTTCTTCATTGGTTCAGAAAACATGTATCTGACCTTTTGACTTCCTCTTAAAGCAGACACTTCTGCCTGTGATCAGGAAGAGTGGGTGGGATGGAAGAAAATGTGTGATTTGGTTCAGTAGTTCAGTAAATGTCATGTTAGAAAAAAGGTACAGAAAGTGCACATCTGCACTATAGGAACTCCACCCACTATCTGTGGTCTTGTACTATAAAGAGCAACGTGTTCTGTCAATAAACAGGAAATATCTGATATAGCTGAACAAGTCTGACATTTATTTCCTCTGAGATCTCATCTTCATTGAATTAGGACCCCGACAATCATAGAGAAGGGGGTTTTGCCCCAACAGTGCCCAATCTGCACACTCTGCTGTCAAGTTCCATCCACAGCTACCTGTTTCACTGTGATTGACCTGGCAAATGCATTTTTCAGTGTGCCCCTGCATCCAGATTGTCAGTATCTTTTTGCTTTCACCTTCAAGGGGAACCAGTATACATGGACTGTTTTACCCCAAGGGGCTCAGAACTCACCCACCATGTGCATTCAGGCCCTACAGTCTGTCCTAACCAACTGGTCCCCTCCTGGAACTGTGGTTTTATTGCAATATGTCGATGACTTACTCTTGTGTGCTGATACAGAGACCAGCTGTCAAGCCTCCACTCTGTCACTCCTAATTTTTCTCCAAGAAAATGGGTGTAAACCTTCTAGACATAAACTGCAGTTTTGTAAAAACAAGGTGACATTTCTTGAACACTGCCTCTCACACGGTGCCCGGAACCTCACCCCCAAATGAAAAGAGGCAGTGGAAAAGATACAGGTGCCCAAGGGAGCACAGAACTTGAGAATGTTTGTGGGTCTTGTCTCATACTGCCGCCCCTGGATACGGCACGCATCTATGTTAATGCAGCCCCTCTATGACTGTTTGTCTTCTGATCCCTTTCATCTTACAGAAGAAGCTGTTAATTACTTTCATACTTTGAAGCTGTACATACTGTCTGCCCCCGCTCTGGCCAAAATATGATGAACCTTTTTGTTTTGCTCTGAAATGCAGGGACATAGCACTGCTGTACTGAAACACGGAGACCAGCAACGCCCTTTTGCCTACTTTTCTGCCCGCCTCAATCCTGTTGCCAGAGGCACCCCCTCTTGTGTCAGTGCAGTAGCGGCAGTGCAAGCCATGATTGAAAAAGCTTCTGAAATTGTTCTGGCCTACCCTGTAACTGTTCAAACACCTCACGACATTCAAGGCATTCCCACTTAAGTGCAACCAAAACATATCTCCATGGCCAGGCAGCTGAGACCACAGTGTGCACTCCTCATGCCTGCAAACATCTCATTCAAACGATGTACTACTCTGAATCCTGCTACTCTGTTACTGATTACAGATTCAGAAATGGGGGAGGGAGGTGTATCAGAACTGATCTTGTTGAACATGACCCTCATGACTGCGTACAATTAATGCAGCACGAAACGTCTGGTTTTGAACATGTTCATGAAAAACCTCTTTCTAACCCTGACTTTGAGTATTTTGTAGATGGAAGCAGGTTCATGGGAGAGGATGGCCGGTTTCATACTGGATATCAGGTGTGTGAGGAATATGACTTATGATTCCCTGCCAACCCCCCTTTGTGTCATAGCCATGTCACATATGGCCACCGTAAGTACAATAAATACAGGATAGGAGACCAGCTCAGCAGGGGGGTTGTGTAGTGAGGAACTTTGCACCTTCGTAGCCTGAATGGAGCCTGATAACTTTTCAGAAGAAAGCCTGCTGAGAATTTATAACCCCTCAGCAAATTCAAAGGGATTTCTGCAGGCGGGCTGGCGCCACAATTTCATAAGGATTTATGAAATTACGCCGCAACTGAGCCAATGGCCGAGGTTCTACAACCCTGAAGACAAGCGGGATGTAGCACTATCACTTTTACGGTTCTAGGATCCACGGTAGGGGAGATATGTGTAACTCCTAGAAGAAACCCAGTAGTTTAGCTGCGTTTGATCTCATAACATGTCTCGGCATGAGGCGGACCCACTGGGTAGGTTCTGTCAGGATCGGACCTACCAGTGGATGTTGTGGACCATAACAGGTTTTGGAGATTTTCCTGGCCCAGCTGGAGGGAGGGGGAGTGTGACTGGGAGCAGATGGGGCGGGGACAACAAAGGTATAATAATGCTGACCTAAGCAGAGGCCAGTGTCTTGTTCTAAGGAAAGGTCACTGCTTGTACAGTGTTGGAACAGGCCCCAGGAACCCGCTGACATCACCGCCTTTCATGTGACTATAGCAAAGCCTAACATCTACTGGTAACTGACTCTTCAATCTGTTTATCCTGTTTGTACCCCCTATTATCCTTGTAACTGTAATCGGACCATTGTACATATTCATTGTGTGTATAGTGTTTTTGTTTACTGAGCCCTTAAGGCGATTAAATATATAATTTAATCTTGAGTTGTTCTGTTATCTTGATCCACGAATCCCACGTCCGTGTTCTCTGTAATATTGTTATATGCTACCCGGGTTGGCTGCTGACCCGAAATAATCTGTTAACGGACCAGAGTTATATCAAATAAGAGCTGATGGCAGTACTACTGGGCTGATAGTCTCGGTTTCACTGGTGATAGCGAAAAGGGTCTTGTGAGCGAGCGTAGCGCCACGCATAGATCGTGTGGGCTACCCTCTCTCCCTTTCTGTGCCTCCCTCTACCGCGTGGACAGGAGGCGTCTGTGCCGTACGTAACCTTACACACCCAGAGGGGGCATGGAACATCACGTGCTTGTAGTCAAAGATTGAACCGTACCATGTGATCCCCACGTAAGAACGCGCAGAGCGGGGCTGTGGTTCATGACAAGGTGGCTACACAGCATGAGGTAGGTATAGCTGAACCACTCCCACCTCATATGTCAGCACAAGAGGCGGAGTTGAAGGCACTCACAGAGGCCATTTTACCCATTTCAGAGAGTGAAGATAGACTATATACAACTGCCTAAGGTAGGTGTGTATGAGTTCATTCTTGTGTGTGTTGATATCTTTTCAGGGTGGCCGAAGCCTTCTCAAAGGCAAATGCAAAGAACACAGCAAAGAAATTGGTCAGTGAACTAGTATGCAGGTACGGTATTCCTAAAGTCATTGAGTCAGATTGGTGGTCCCAATTCACCAGAGAAGTAATGAGGGAGGTCATGCAGGCGCTAGGGATCACTGAAGCGTTCCACGCGGCCTATCATCTCCAAAGCAGCAGCTGAGTGGAGCATCTCAATGGCACATTGAAGTTAAAAATCCAGAAAGCCATGAAGGAAACCCAAAGACCTTTGCCAGAAAGCCTGCCCCTCACCCTATATTCTGTTAGGACCACTCCCAAATGAAAAACAGGGCTGTCTCCTTTTGACATTTTATTTGGGTGCGCTCCCAGGCTTGGGTTGTACTTCCCCCAGCTAGTTACAGTATGTCTGAGCCCTCACGAAACAGCTGGAACATACTCATAAACAAGTGTTTGCTTCACTTCAAGATCCTGACTCAGTAGAAGGAACTCACAGCTTGCACCCCAGAGACTGGGTGGTGATAAAGAGACATGTGAGAAAAGGACTAGATCCAAGATTCAATGGTCCCTTTCAAGTACTGTTGACCACCCACAACGCTGTAAAGGTTGAAGGAAAACCCAACTGGATACACGCTTCTCACTGCAAGAAAGTCTCGGAACCACAGGATGAAGATCCTCCTGCTGACAGTGGCTCTGACCCTAAGCGTTTCAGCAGTATTTCGTCCACTGAATGATTAATGGGACAATGCTCTGATACGGCACCATCAGGTGCTGTTTGAAGGACTGAATGACACTGAAAAACTAAAGGACTGTTGGACCTGTACTCACAGCCCTGTTAGTTCATCCAGTATGTCCTATCTTGCTGTGCCCCTAAATTTTTCTGAATTGGCCAACTCTACTATTCTTATAGCATATGTACTGATTAGGCTACTGTTTATGTGCATAAAATATGTACCAAGAGAAGAGATTATAAAGGCTATTGAGAAAATCTTCTGTCCTGCGGCAGCTGCAGATATCTCAAATGTGGGAGATGGGGGTCATGGTTGTGTGCAGCTAATAAGCGCCGAAACTCACTATAGCAAGGCAAGAACGGTCAGCAACAGGTTTCACAGCATCCTCAGCGTCTTCTTGAACAAAAACATCTGGCGGTGGTTAGGGATGAGCGAATCTATTCGGCGCTTTGTAGATTCGATACGAATCTTGGAAATTTTTTACACCAAAGCGAATCCGAATATTTTCAGATTCGCTTTGGAAGATACGTCTAAAATCTTTGTACGCTAACGCTACGTACGCATTATATCATTTGTACGCTAAAGCTACGCATCTGAGAATTTGTACGCTAATGCTACGTATCTGAGAATTTGTACGCTAATGCCTACATATTCAGTTAAGTAGTGTACTTTTACTGTATATTCGTTCTTTGTGCGAGCCTAGACAATAATATGCTAAAGCTTTGTACGCACTTTGTACGCTCAGGCGTAAGTATTCAAGGGAATGTTCGCAGTACACGACAGAATAATGAATGATTTGTACGCAGCTTCGACTGAATAGCTTCGTATTCATACGAATCTTTTAAAAAATTTGGCGAAGCGAATTTTGGATGATTCGCTCATCTCTATCAGTGGTCAGAGACTTCTGAGTCTGACACTGTGCCTTGAAGCCAGGGGTCACAGCATTCCTCCTGCCCCTCCTCTTTGTAACCCCAGAGAAGCCTTTCAGTTCAATCCTGTCACCACTGCCCTCTCCTGGTTGGAGGCCTTCTCTTTTCCTAAGAATAGGCAGCAAAACCCCAGCACGCTCCACTGAGGATAGTCAAGAGAGTCTCCCTGGTGATGAGTTGTGCGCGAACATTCAACATTATTTCTCCCACAAAAAAAAGCAATCCCTGCCATCTACTCTCATGTGGAGGAGAACGTGGGCCCCTCCTTGCAGTTCTCACTATTCAGTAAGGTGCACGCCAAAGTGGACACCTGGAGCAGCTATTGTTTGCAGGGACAGTATAAATCTGCCCTTGTGGTTAGTTGGCACAGTGGGTGGCTGAATTGTAACAGAAATCAATTATTAAAGACCATCACAAAGGCAAATCTCCTGGTCCTGGTGACTACAGAATGTGAATTTGTACAGTGCTGAACAATTTACTGCTCCTCCACTGAGCTATTACAACAACATCCTTCACAAAAGCTTGATACCAGATTCCTAAAGAAAAAATTCCTAATGACCAAGTCCACATCAAGTGTTTTCCTTCATAGCCGTAGATAGGAAACTAGCTAATAGATTGCCTTCCCGGCTTCTTAATATGATCGGTAAATCCCAGTTAGGATTTGCAGGGGGATGAATGGCTCTTACATCCCCATAGTCCTGATGACTGTAGACCAGGCCTCACACTGTCCAGGTGAGTATTCCACATTGCTTGCATAAAAAAAGCATTTAATAATATCAGGAGGGTATTGACCCATCAAGATGAGGGTTAGGAGTAATTTCAGAGTGTTCATCTCAGACCCCTATGAAAATCCTACAGGCTTTCTTTTAGAAACATTTATAATGACCAAGCAGATAACTAACTTGCTCTCTTTCACCCCTTACTATGTAATATTTTTTTGAACACCACCCTGGCTCTCTCTTATCCATGCAACAAGAGCCTGCCAAGGACTGATCAGAGCCAAGTGTTTGCTTACTCTATATGCTTTCATATAATATAGCTGCTGCTGTGTCTGCGATGTGCCTTTTATATCACTGCTATTCCTCAGTAAGTCATTTATTCACTTAGCCATGGTTTAAGCCTATTTATTCTCGTATCTCAGAATCCACAGTAAAACAGTAGCTATAGAAATTGTTGAGTCTAGAGAGGAGATACATGGAGCAACCCAAATACTTTGACCAATTAAACCATTTTATTGTTAAACATTAATCAAGGACAAATATGGTCCAGTCTATGACAATACACTCAATGGTTTAACTCAGAAAACCTCAGGAAACACTGAGTGTCCTTAATCCAAGTTCTTTCTTGAACACAATTTAAAGAACAACTCCCGCAAATTGTATTCTCTGACCTGTTAGAAATGTACATGATGTCATCTGTAGTGACTGTCATTTTCTTACCAGTCTCTCTATTTATGAGTTATACCTCCCTGATGCTTCTCACCTGTGTCATGTGACCAGCAATCAGACTCACCAAGTGACACAGCATGTTATGTGTGGATAGGAAGTCTGTTTCTCTATGTATTCCTATGGGAGCCTCACTTTCAGTCTCATAGGAATGAATAGAGAAGTAACTGGCTTCCTGTCCTATGTCAGTTACAGATCAGAGAGTTGGTCACATGACACAGCTACAATTAGAAGAGCGGCGGTAACTCACAAATACAGTCTCTGATAAGAAGATTGCATTCACTACAGATTACATCATGCACCTAACAGGTCAAAGAATAAATATTTTTGCAGGAGTTCTTCTTTAAAAGGAACCTGTCACCATTAAAATACGAATTTATCTGCAGGCACCATGTTATAGAGCAGGAGGAGCTGAGCTGATTGATATATAGTTTTATAGGGAAAGATCCAGTTGAATGTGAAATTTATTAATCTATATTCCTGCTCATTATGGGCTTTGAAGTCCAGGAAGCGGTCCTATCAGTGATTGACAGCTAGTTCTGTATACACAGTCATAGAAGGCAGGCTGGACTTCACAGTCCAGAATGAGCAGGAGTCAAAATGAATGAAATTAGTTCTACTGAATATTTTCCCACAAAACTATATATCGATCTTCTCAGTTCCTCCTCCTCTATAACATGCTGCCTGCAGGATGCACATCGTTTTCAACGTGACAGGTTCCCTTTAAGGTGGGAAGCAAGTCAGAGCAGTAGAGCACATGCTCAGTTTCATCCTTCATCTACCTGCTGAGCTGTGATAGGGAGAGCTGAGACACGCCTCCTGAGCTGTGATAGGGAGAGCTGAGACACGCCTCCTGAGCTGCAGCAAAAAAGACACTCCCTTAAGCTGCCAGCTTTATATAAATCTACCAGAGCAATGAATGTGGAGATCTCTGGATCCATGTGAGGTACAGGGCTGGTTCTAGCTTTGTAAGAAAGAGATTGTCATGTCCTATATGATGTGTGATTTTCATTTTTTACATTATTCCTGGGATAACCCCTTTAAATTACAGGACTTACAAAGGATTTCTAAAAGCCGTTATGTGGCATCAATGGACCTTTTATATTCAATTGTACAACCTGAAATGAAAACTATAAATCAAAGATATTATGACCATATAGCAGTATAACTGTGCTGCTCTTGTACAATGACATTTTATATAATTTTTGTTATAGTATATATAGTATATTCCCCACAGCCAGGGGATGGTGGTGTATTGAGAGATAATCTAAAAAGTTAGTTTTAAAAAAAAAATGAAAAATGCATATTACAAATTTTTTTTAAAAAATGTATGGTGTATTTTTTATTCAAAAAGCACAAAACAAAATAAGTAGTCGACCTACCGGCCGGTACTTATCTCAGACATACAAATACTAATAAAGCTGAGTTTACACTTAAATGATAATAAATTATTTCCATCATTTATTGCGAGCCAAAACCTGTAGTGAAGCCTCCACAGAGATCAGGTGTAATGATTCCATTTACACCTCCTTCTGTGTTTTTAACCCACGCCTGGTATTGAAACACACAAATGAGCATCATTGGTTCACTTAATTGATTAACAGATGTGACATCACCAGTGATTCCCACCACCGATATATCCCTCAGCTCCAGTATCTAGATAGGTCTACCATTAAACCTCAGGAATGTACATATGTTGCCCCGGTTATTTTATGGTCTGTGAATAACAAAGGTTTAAAGTTCTTTTTTTGGTATTGTAGCGTTTGCCATATTTAAAACACGTTTTAAAGTTTCTTCTGAACTGATGAGGTTTGGTATTTGATTTCCTTAAAAAAAAATTTCCACATCATTTAAAAACATCAAAATGGCTTCAATCTTGTGTGACTTATCTGATGCTTCTTAAGTACAAAGTTAGTAGTAAAACATTTCCCACATTCTGAACATGAATATGGCTTCTCTCCTCTGTGACTTCTCTCATGTCTAACAAGACCTGATTTCTGGGTAAAACATTTCCCACATTCTGAACATGAATATGGCTTCTCTCCTGTGTGAGTTCTGTTATGTGTAACAAGATATGATTTTTTGTTAAAACATTTTCCACATTCTGAACATGAATACGGCTTCTCTCCTGTGTGACTTCTCTCGTGCTGCTTAAGTATGCATTTAGTAACAAAACATTTCCCACATTCTGAGCATGAAAACAGATTCTCTCCTGTGTGATATCTCTGATGTGCAACAAAATATATTTTACTTTTAAAACATTTCCCACACTCTGAACATGAATATGGCTTCCCCGCTATGTGACTACTCAAATGGGAAATAAGTTGTTCTTTCTTTCTAAAACATTTTCCACATTCTGAACATAAATATGGCTTCTCTCCTGTGTGACCTCTCTCATGTGTAATAAGATATGATTTATCACTAAAACATTTCTTACATATTGAACACGAATATGGCTTCTCTCCTGTGTGAACTCTTTTATGGGAAACAAGATGTGATTTCCATTTAAAACATTTCCCACATTCTGAACATGAATATGGCATCTCTCCTGAGTGAATTTTCTTATGTGCAATAAGATATTCTTTATGGGTAAAGCATTTCCCACATTCTGAACATGAATACAACTTCTCACCTGTGTGAGATTTCTGATGTCTAACAAGATACGGTTTTCTTGTAAAGTATTTCCCACATTCTGAACATGAATATGGTTTCTCTCCTGTGTGACTTCTCACATGGAAAAAAAGTTGTGCTTGCTGCGCAAAACATTTTCCACATTCTAAACATGAATACGGTTTCTCTCCTGTGTGACATCTTTCATGGTTAATACGTTGTGATATAGTTTTAAAACATCTCCCACATTCTGAACATGGATACAGCTTCTCTCCTGTGTGAGTTCTCTCATGTCTAACAAGAACTGATTTATTTGCAAAGCACTTCCCACATTCTAAACATGAATATGGCTTCTCTCCTGTGTGAATTCTCTTATGGGAAACAAGACTTGATCTCTGTGTAAAACATCTCCCACATTCTGTACATAAATATGGTTTCTCTCCTGTGTGACATCTCTCATGGACAACAAGATTTGATTTTGTGGTGAAACATTTCCTACATTCTGAACATGAATACACCTTATTTCCTGTGTGAGAACTCTCATGTCTAATGAGATCTGATTTATTTGTAAAACACTTTCCACATTCTGAACAGGAATATGGCTTCACTACTGTGTGATTTCTCTGATGTATATCAAGTGATATATCTGTAAATTTTTCTGAACATAAATATGGTTGTTCTTCTGTGTGAAGTCTCTCATGATTAGCAAGAAGTGATTTATCTGTAAAATATTTCCAACAAATTGAACATGAATACAACTTCTCTCCTGTGTGAATTCTTCTGTGTGTAGAAGCTCTCTCATAATTAGGGTTATTATATGACAGAACTCGACTGTGAAGTCCTGAATGTAGTTTAAGGGTAGTGAGGTTTTCTCCTGACGAGCGCTGCAGGATATCTTCCTCTTCTACTTCATGATTTAGTGATGACATGAAGTTTGCCTCAGAATTCTCACTGGGATTTGCTGTGAAAGTAAAAATTGGAATTTGTGGTTTTCTTTTCCAATCAAAGAACACAATTTTATAACATCCCTATTACGCTGGAAGTAGATCCAGCAGGAGCCAAAGGTTCATTCACTTTGAATTCACCACTTTTTTCACAAACTCAGAAAAATGAAAAACCCAATCATGTCTGACAATCAAACCCACCGTTGCCAATACACGTTTCGAGATTCTATTAATCTCCTATAGGCTGCAATGTTAAATCATTGCAGTATATGGAGAAGCGATCAAACTCATTCTCAGGTCCATGAATTCAGCCTGAGATGTGTGCTCTACCTCATGGCACAATATCCTATTCATGAAGACTATGGCCCTGATCAGATTTCACAATACAAACTGCCTGTAGTATCAAATACATCTTAGACCTGATGAGACCGGTGTAATTACTGTGAAACCCCATGTCAGGCTGTATAATCCTTTTCTGAACATTTTCTTGTCCGATATTAAACTGGACATATTATGACTCTGACCACAGAATGCGAGTTCTCATCAGTCCTCTAGTCACAAGACAATCTTAGCCTCTGTCCACCTATAGCTTCATGGACAAGCTAGAGCAGGAGGAATGTATTCAGGCTGATGCTTCTTACACCAGTCTAAATAGTGAACCCTGCTCATGTATGATGTGGTAATGATTCTGGAGCATCTTCACCTAACGTGATGAGTGAAGAGTCTGTGGAGCTCCTCCATTACATGTCACTGCACACACGTGTATACACTGCACATGACAGCTCTTACCTTGTGATATAAGAGGCTGGTGCTCCTCCATTACATGTCACTGCACACACGTGTATACACTGCACATGACGGCTCTTACCTTGTGATATAAGAGGCTGGGGCTCCTCCATTACATGTCACTGCACACACGTGTATACACTGCACATGACGGCTCTTACCCTGTGATATAAGAGGCTGGGGCTCCTCCATTACATGTCACTGCACACACGTGTATACACTGCACATGACGGCTCTTACCTTGTGATATAAGAGGCTGGGGCTCCTCCATTACATGTCACTGCACACACGTGTATACACTGCACATGACGGCTCTTACCTTGTGATATAAGAGGCTGGGGCTCCTCCATCATGGCCTCCTTGTACAGATCCTTGTGTCCTTCTATATACTCCCACTCCTCCATGGAGAAATAGACAGTGACATCCTGACACCTTATAGGAACCTGACAACACAATGACACCGTCATCACCCAGACCCCTCCAGTGCTGTTACTGGAGAATTTCCAAGCATTCCCAGCAGTGTCACCTCTCCAGTCAGCAGCTCCATCATCTTGTGGGTGAGTTCTAGGATCTTCTGCTCATGTATCAGGGGGTGAGGCTCTGTGATGAGGTGAGGGGTCCTGCTCCGCCCTCCTGACTCCTGGAGATGGATGATGGGAGTCACACAGTCCCCCGATGTCTTCTTCACTATTGTGTACTCCTGTGGATGGAGAGAGACACTTAGGGATTAAACCCTTCAGGGGCCATGTGCTCTCCTCTGGCCCTTTCCTCCTGGGTACAACGTGCCTACTTACCTTCTCATGGCTCCTACAACATGACTATTGGTCACTGGTCACATGACACATCACTCACCATATTGGGGGCTGATCTTCAGGTTCTCCATCACTTGGAAGGTCTGGAGGCCGTTCTACAGGACCCTGGACTCTTCCTATCACTTCCTATGATGGATTCTCCTTCCCGATGTCTGACTTGTTACAGAATACAATAAAGAGGAGAGAAATCTAGAAAAGTTTACCTCTCCGCTCAGCAGGGAGATGATCTCCAAGGTGAGGTCTAATATTCTTCTGCTGATCTCCTTCCTGTCCATCCTTGGTGGCTCATTCAGGAGAAGGCTCGTATTGCTGCTTTTCTTCATCCCTCCTCCAAAAAAAGGAATAAAGGTTAATCAGTGAGTCCCATGTCCCCGATAATGAGGCCGAGAGAAAGTACAACTGCAAAACTCAGACCCTCATAAAGCTGCACTGACAGGAAAACCCTGAGCTCCGTGTGTATCTAAGCTCCTGGCAGTGTAGTGTGTATCTAAGCTCCTGGCAGTGCAGTGTGTATCTAAGCTCCTGGCAGTGCAGTGTGTATCTAAGCTCCTGGCAGTGCAGTGTGTATCTAAGATATAACTGACGGGAACAGAAAATATTTCTCTTACACGTCTTTAGTTCCCCTGCTTTCCATGGTGCAGAAAGGGGGCGGGGCTGACACAGCACATAATGACATCAGTCAGTGCGTTTACACAACCTCTCCTCCCCCTCCCTAGTTTCCCACAGTCCTGACCATTCCCGATTACTATCAGAAATCATCAGTGATCCTTAAAGGGGTTGTCCGGGTTCAGAGCTGAACCCGGACATATCTTTCAATTCACCCAGGCAGCCCGCCTGAACAGGGCATCGGAGCATCCTATGCTCCGATGCCCTCCTTTGCCCTGTGCTAATTATCGCAGGGCAAAGGAATTTAGCCCGGTTCCGGTGACGTCATCGGCGCTGATGGGCGGGCTTTAGTGCTGCCCTAGCCATTCAAACGGCTAGGGCAGCGCTAAAGCCGGCACATTACGGCTGGTGACGTCACCGAACTCACTGCCGGGCGGAAGCCTCCGCCCGGCAGTGAATGTTTACAAACAAGAGAGCCCTTGCCCTGCGCGATCCAGCGCAGGGCAAGGGAGCCCTGTTCAGGAGGGCTGCCGGAGTGAGAACCTGGGTATGTCCGGGTTCAGCTCTGAACCCGGACAACCCCTTTAAGTGACAGTCAGATGCAATACTAGGTAGTGACCACCAGATGTCAGCCTGATACTGGAAAACCTGCACATACAGCCAGCAGTTACTGGAGTCACTGCCCATAAATACTCCTTAAAGGGGTTGTCCGAGTTATGAAAAAAATATATAGTACTGTAAATCTGATGGGCAGCAATATATAAGTAAGTTAAGCAAGTTTTAGGCAAAAAAAAATAAATCTATATTTTCTCATTTCCCTGGTTCTCTTCTGGTCTTTGTTTACATGCAGTAATAACAATCTCTGCCCCTCCCACTTCCTGCTCTGCAAAGGGAGTGAATACGTCTGCCCTGAGTGACATGTCTGCTGGAATACTCTGCAGCATGTTGTATGTGTAGGACTACAAGTCCCAGCTGTACAATGACACTGCTGATACACACAGGATCTTCCCCCTACCTGTCTTGTACAATACAATACTCTCCAGATCTCCTCCAGTATCAGCTCTGTGTCTATAGGGTGAGGAGAGCAGATCCTGTGTCTCTTTACATCTGCAGCTGCTGTTGTAAAGCCTTCAGTGTGTTCTGGCTGAAGGGGTTAATGTTTTATCTGAAAGAATCCAGGGAGAGAGCAGAGAGCAGGAGCCGGCAGAGCAGGGGGAGCGCGCGGCCAGCACAGTGATGTCTCGTGTACAGGCTCTAATCTGCTGGTGAACGAATGCAAGATTAGCAGAGAGGCAAGCTGACATCACAGGTCATGTGACCCTCATTGAAACCTGAGAAACCAGCAGCTTTATGCCCCTTTCACACGAGCAGGAGACTCGCATGTCTCCCGCAACGCATCTACAGGGCTGGACTCGGCACGGACAGGGATCGCAGAGCATTATATGCGATCCCTGTCCGTGCCGAGTCCAGCCCTGTAGATGCGTTGCAGGAGACATGCGAGTCTCCCGCTCGTGTGAAAGGGGCATTAGAAGCAGAAAGTGTATGGAAAAGCTGTTGTATTTGACTAGTTAGAAACATACAAAGGACAAAAAAAAATAACTTGGACAACCCCTTTAATGACCGATGCTGAAAAACTTCTAGGGCGGCCATTAATGGGCTTTATTCTAGGCCGCTGTGTTTGTACTATGGACTAGAATATGCACTGCAGGGGTCTCCTGTGCAGGACACAGCGGGGGCTCAGCTCTCACATGACACCCAGCCTACTGCTCTAATGGCCCGGACCACCAGAAACAATGACCCAGGTCCTCCATTACATGTCACTGCACACACGTGTATACCCTGCACATGACGGCTCTTACCTTGTGATATAAGAGGCTGGTGCTCCTCCATTACATGTCACTGCACACACGTGTATACACTGCACATGACGGCTCTTACCTTGTGATATAAGAGGCTGGTGCTCCTCCATTACATGTCACTGCACACACGTGTATACACTGCACATGACGGCTCTTACCTTGTGATATAAGAGGCTGGTGCTCCTCCATTACATGTCACTGCACACACGTGTATACACTGCACATGACGGCTCTTACCTTGTGATATAAGAGGCTGGTGCTCCTCCATTACATATCACTGCACACACGTGTATACACTGCACATGACGGCTCTTACCTTGTGATATAAGAGGCTGGGGCTCCTCCATTACATGTCACTGCACACACGTGTATACACTGCACATGACGGCTCTTACCTTGTGATATAAGAGGCTGGGGCTCCTCCATCATGGCCTCCTTGTACAGATCCTTGTGTCCTTCTATATACTCCCACTCCTCCATGGAGAAATAGACAGTGACATCCTGACACCTTATAGGAACCTGACAACACAATGACACCGTCATCACCCAGACCCCTCCAGTGCTGTTACTGGAGAATTTCCCAGCATTCCCAGCAGTGTCACCTCTCCAGTCAGCAGCTCCATCATCTTGTGGGTGAGTTCTAGGATCTTCTGCTCATGTATCAGGGGGTGAGGCTCTGTGATGGGGTGAGGGGTCCTGGTCCACCCTCCTGACTCCTGGAGATGGATGATGGGAGTCACACAGTCCCCCGATGTCTTCTTCACTATTGTGTACTCCTGTGGATGGAGAGAGACACTTAGGGAATAAACCCTTCAGGGGCCATGTGCTCTCCTCCGGCCCTTTCCTCCTGGGTACAACGTGCCTACTTACCTTCTCATGGCTCCTACAACATGACTATTGGTCACTGGTCACATGACACATCACTCACCATATTGGGGGCTGATCTTCAGGTTCTCCATCACTTGGAAGGTCTGGAGGCCGTTCTACAGGACCCTGGACTCTTCCTATCACTTCCTATGATGGATTCTCCTTCCCGATGTCTGACTTGTTACAGAATACAATAAAGAGGAGAGAAATCTAGAAAAGTTTACCTCTCCGCTCAGCAGGGAGATGATCTCCAAGGTGAGGTCTAATATTCTTCTGCTGATCTCCTTCCTGTCCATCCTTGGTGGCTCATTCAGGAGAAGGCTCGTATTGCTGGTTTTCTTCATCCCTCCTCCAATAAAAGGAATAAAGGTTAATCAGTGAGTCCCATGTCCCCGATAATGAGGCCGAGAAAAAGTACAACTCATCCCGCAAAACTCAGACCCTCATAAAGCTGCACTGATGGGAGAAACCCTGAGCTCCGTGTGTATCTAAGCTCCTGGCAGTGCAGTGTGTATCTAAGCTCCTGGCAGTGTTTCCTTCATTCACATGGAACAGATTCTCTCATTTAGCAGTGAATGATGCCAACCCCCACTATCCCCACTACTACTCCCCCATCATACTAGGCTGAGGAGCGGAGAAGGATTCCTTGTGTGTAATGGAGGAGAATCTCCAGAGGTGACATGTCTGAGCTCTCCACCACACTGTCTCCTCACAGCTCATCTTACCTGCAGGCTGGAGGAATGGCTGATACCAGAGAGAACAAGAGCCCTGACTACCGACCAGGACCTGCCCAGTATCTGCTGCACTGCCAGAGCTGAAGGACCTGGGGGTGATGTCACTGTCATGTGATCAGTGACTCTACTGATGAGCCCCACCCCCTGCCCTGATCACATGATGGTGACATCAATCCACCCCCCTCCCTTCCCAGGTCCTTCAGCTCTGCAGTGCAGCAGATACACAGCAGGTCTTAGTTTGGGCTACTTGACATTGTTTTTGTATAGTATCTTGTGGGTATTTTTCATGTTTTTTTAAGATTACATAGAAGTTTTCTCAAAAGTTTAAAAATAAATATAGAAGGGCAGGAAAGTCAGTTAAGAAATCAATAAGAAAACCTAGTACCCGTCCTCCGCTCAGGCCCTTAAAGGGGTATTCCCATCTCACAAATGTAGTTTGTATAATTAGATATAGCCATACTAATATTATTACTAATAGAATGTATTTATATAAAATGTACCGTTTAGAAGATTTTCCTATTTGTATATCCATTGTCCCACACACATCAGTCAGGCCGTTGCCCCTGGTTACCACCACCACGGCCATGTAGTAGTGGTGACCGGCTTGCTCCTTTTCAAACCCGCTCTGAGGTAACTGCTGTATTGTGAATGCACATTACATGAACATGCGGAGACACATCTGAGGGCACTTTTACATCTGCGTTTTGGACGCTACTAGTCGTAAATGCAATGGTCTGGACTTTGTAAACGGATCCTGCTCCATAGAGATGAACTGATCTTGGAACAGGATCCGTTTCTCTGCGTTTTGGAAGCGCAGACAAAAATGCTACAACCCTAAGATGTGTCTCCGCATGATCATGTAATGTGCGTTCACAATACAGCAGTTACCTCAGAGCTAGCCGGCCACCACCACTACATGGCTGTGGTGGCCGTAACCAGGGGCAACGGCCTGACTGATGTGTGTGGTACAATGGAAATACAAATAGGAAAATCTTCTAAACGGTACATTTTATATAAATACATTCTATTAGTAATAATACTGGTATGGCTATATCTAATTATACAAACTACATCTGTGGGATGGGAATACCCCTTTAACTCTGAGTTGTCTATGGTTTCCAAGCTCTCTCCTGTGCTGGCGGCAGATCTACTCCCTTTCCTACTCCGCCCCGATTGCCAACATTGCTTTGAAGTCTGGGACAAACTCAGTGATTAAATCTGATGTCCACCTATTCCAAATCTATCTATTAGCCACTGGGAATAATTGGGTCTCTCAAATCTTTCCCAATTTTGGCACAATGGCATCTTTGTAGATTTCGATTATTTAAAGAAACAATTCAATATACCCAACAAGGATCTATATAAATACTTGCAAGAGCCCCACCTCTTACACTCTCCCAAAGTATTTATCTCAGATGTTTATACATCAGAATTAAAGAAGAACTCCCGCTAAATCTTTATTCTCTCACCTGTTAGAAAGGTGCATGATATAATCTATAGTGAATGTCATCTTCTTATCAGTGACTGTATTTATGAGTTATCCCCTCTCTTCTAATTGTAGCTGGGTCATGTGACCAACTCCCTGACCTCCAACTGACCCAGGACAGGAAGCCAGTTACTTCTCTATTCATTCCTATGAGACTCAGATTGAGGCTCCCATAGGAATACATAGAGAAATAGACTTCCTGTCCACACATAAGATGCTGTGTTATCTGGTGAGTCTGATTGCTGGTCACATGACACAGATGAGAAACATCAGGGAGATATAACTCACAAATACAGACACTGGTAAGAAAATGACATTCACTACAGATGACATCATGTACATTTCGAGCAGGACATGGAATAAAAAATTTTTGCGGGAGTTCTTCTTTAAATGAATGGTTTACTTCCACTAGACTAACAGACAAAGGAATCTCCAAAGGGTTTCAGCTACTGAAATCAACCAAGATACGGTAGACCCTCCTCCTCCACATAATGTGGCGCTCTGCCCTGAATATCAACGGCAAGAAGCCTTTACAGCAGTTTGTAAACACTCTAGATGTGTAGGACACATGGAATGTGCTAGAACAATCTATATAGGTGGTATAGAACCCCCCAATACGTCAATATCTCCGATGTGCTGGCGATGCCAAGGCCCTCTAGGAACATACAAACACACGTGGTGGGACTGTCCACCTGTCAATCATCTCTGGGCACAGGTTACTATAAATCTCGCCTAGCCCAGGATTGGCCCTGTTATCAATGGGCATCCTGTAACTCTCAAAAAAAAGAAAGTTACTTCAGGTTAAGCCGCCTCCACCTCAACTGATATCCACATTGTACCATGCCTTATTGGCAGTTAAAGGGGTATTCTTATCTTAGACAATGGGGTTGTATCGCTAGGATATGCCGCCATTGTTTTATAGTTGTGGGTCCCACCGCTGGGACCCGCACCTATATCGAGATCGGAGGGGGGGGAGGACCCCAGGTTTCCCGGGCTCCGGCCACCACCAGACGCAGCTCCCCCGCTGCTCCCATAGAAATGAATGGGAGCACACCGTGCATGAGCGGCCACCGCTCCCATTCATTTCTATGTAGCCGACAGAAATAGCCGCGCACCGGCTTGGCTATTTTCGCTGGCCCCATAGAAATGAATGGAGGGCGGCTGCACATGCGCATCACTTTGGGGGCCCCGTTCTCGATATAGGTACGGGTCCCACCACTGTAAGACAATGGGGGCATATCCTAGCGATATGCCCCCATTGTATAAGAAGAGAATAACCCTTTAAGCGACAGGGTGTTCCGGCCTACATCAGGACTTGGGAAAAGGACCTCGATAGATCTTTTCCAGAGAAGGACATTAATATTTTACATCTTTTCTCCAGATGTGTCTGCATTCAAAAACATTCCTCTAAGATGCTCACCTCGTCGTATAAAATCCCTAGCCAGTTGTATCGCAGGGGTCTAAGTGACTGATATTCCTGTTGGAGATGTTGGATGAAGGGACACTGAGACACCATCGGACATGTACTATGTGACCTATACATCTGTCATGATGGATCCATACAGTCACCTCACATTCATCCACTTCTATCCATGGACTCTCAATCAGGATGGACTACTGCGTCGTGAGCGTCAGATTAAGCGTCTCCACTTGTATGTGAGACCCTTCCTCCTATGTGTATTTTTGTGGTGTCATCATTGGTCCAATAATGTTGATGACAGAACTATGTATGACCAAATGATGCCTGTCTAAGGCTACTTTCACACTAGCGTTTACAAATTTTGGTATAGAGTTTCGTCATAGGGGCTCAATACCGGAATAAAACGCTTCAGTTTTGTCCCCATTCATTGTCAATGGGGACAAAACTGAACTGAAGAGAACGGAGGCTCCTGAAAGCATTCCGTTCCGTCTTCAGACCGGAGAGCAAACCGCATCATCCGCACCAAGACGGATCCATCATGACCCCCAATGCAAGTCAATGGGGACTGATCCGTTTGGTGTGACACAGTAGTAAACGGATCCGTCCTCCATTGACTTTCAATGGAGTTCATGACGGATCCGTCACCTGCACTTTTCCCACAGCTCCCTCCTCCCTCCAGCAGGGGGCGCTGTGGGGAATCTTCCCTCACCCTTCCATTCTGCGCGCCGTCCTCCTGTGGTCTCCGGAGCTGCTGGGAAAGGTGAGACAGTGTCTGACACGTGTGGGGCCAGGGCACAGTTCCGGCCCCACACATGCACCTGCGGCAGCACGGATCCAGCGGAAATCTTCACCCGCCAGATCCGTACTGCCGCTAGTGTGAAAGAGAAAAGCTTTATGTGAAGGAACATCTCCTACGTGGGTATGAACCAGTCACTGTGGATTGCAGCCACGTCCGACTGACTGAACCTGGAGGAGAAGTGACACTGAACCAATGTGTCGGTAAGTAATGGATGTTTCCAATGTTAAAGCATCTTGTAGATCGTTATCAGTTCTGTGCCAATGCCTGTATAATCCCCTATGACGGAAAAGAAGAACGCGAGTGTGAAAGGAGCCTAAGATACTGTCATCTGCTCTGTGCTGCTCGGATCTGCAGATACATCCAATGAGTTCATCATTTCTTTCTTTCATTCTGTTTCCCAGTAACTCATTCCGATCAGTAGCCCGGGTCCTGGGTGTTTTTAGGGTAACCTCTTGTCCTAAATCTCCTATATAGTAATTGTCATTCTTGTTGGAATGATATCTCTTCTGAACACTTGTGTCTGGCTCTTATACATTCTCCAGTAGGAATCTCCTTTTATCAATGCTGGAGGAGGAAAGTTGTCCCAGTGTAGCAGGTTACTGGTAGATGTTGGCTTCCGAAAAATTTCTGGATGGACACTGCCACCAGGCCCCAGAGTGATTCTCACATCCAAAAAATAGTTCTGTCATACAGGATTATGTAACTGCCAATAATATAATAAGTGATAACCAATATGGTTTTACTAAGAACAGAAGCTGTCAGACTAACCTGCTTTGTTTTTATAAGGAGGTAAGTAGAAGCCTGGACAGAGGGGCGGCTGTGGATACAGTGAGGTAAGTAGAAGCCTGGACAGAGGGGCGGCTGTGGATGTAGTAAGGTAAGTAGAATCCTGGACAGAGGGGCAGCTGTGGATACAGTGAGGTAAGTAGAAGCCTGGACAGAAGGGCGGCTGTGGATACAGTGAGGTAAGTAGAAGCCTGGACAGAGGGGCAGCTCTGGATATAGTGAGGTAAGTAGAAGTCTGGACAGAGGGGCGGCTGTGGATGTAGTGAGGTGAGTAGAAGCCTGGACAGAGGGGCGGCTGTGGATACAGTGAGGTGAGTAGAAGCCTGGACAGAGGGGCGGCTGTGGATGTAGTGAGGTCGGTAGTAGCCTGGACAGAGGGGCGGCTGTGGATGAAGTGAGGGGAGTAGAATCCTGGACAGAAGGGCGGCTGTGGATACAGTGAGGTGAGTAAAAGCCTGGACAGAAGGGTGGCTGTGGATGTAGTGAGGTGAGTAGAATCCTGGACAGAGGGGCGGCTGTGATGTAGTAAGGTAAGTAGAAGCCTGGACAGAGGGGCGGCTGTGATGTAGTGAGGTGAGTAGAAGCCTGGACAGAGGGGCGGCTGTGGATACAGTGAGGTGAGTAGAAGCCTGGACAGAGGGGCGGCTGTGGATGTAGTGAGGTGAGTAGAAGCCTGGACAGAGGGGCGGCTGTGGATGTAGTGAGGTGAGTAGAATCCTGGACAGAGGGGCAGCTGTGGATGTAGTGAGGTGAGTAGAATCCTGGACAGAGGGGCAGCTGTGGATACAGTGAGGTGAGTAGAAGCCTGGACAGAGGGGCGGCTGTGGATGTAGTGAGGTGAGTAGAAGCCTGGACAGAAGGCCGGCTGTGGATGTAGTGAGGTGAGTAGAAGCCTGGACAGAAGGCCGGCTGTGGATGTAGTAAGGTAAGTAGAAGCCTGGACAGAGGGGAGGCTATGGAGATGGTGAGGTGAGTAGAAGCCTGGACAGAGGGGCGTCTGTGGATGTAGTGAGGTAAGTAGAAGCCTGGACAGAGGGGAGGCTATGGAGATGGTGAGGTGAGTAGAAGCCTGGACAGAAGGGCAGCTGTGGATGTAGTGAGGTAAGTAGAAGCCTGGACAGAGGAAAGGCTTTCAACATTGAATTTTTGGACTTTGCAAAGGCATTTGATTCTGTCCCTCATGGACGACTGATGGGTAAATTGAGGTCTATTGGTTTAGAAAATATAATTTGTAATTGGATTGAAAATTGTCTTCATGATCGTATCCAAAGAGTTGTGGTCAATGATTCCTACTCTGAATGGTCCCCAGTTATAAGTGGTGTTCCTCAAGGTTCTGTGCTGGGTCCGCTATTATTTAACTTATTCATTAATGACAGAGGATGGGAGTAGTAGTGCTGTTTCTATTTTTGCAGATGACACCAGACTTTGTAATACCGTACAGTCTATGGAAGATGTTAATAAGTTACAAGCTGACTTGGACAAACTTACTGTTTGGGCCTCCACTTGGCAAATGAGGTTCAATATAGATAAATGTAAAGTTATGCACTAGGGGGGTAATAATCTGCATGCAGCATATGTCCTAGGGGGAGTAACACTGGGAGAGTCACTTGTAGAGAAGGATCTGGGTGTATTAGTAGATCATAGACTAAATAACAGCACAATGCCAGTCCGCTGCCTCTAAGGCCAACAGAATTCTGTCTTGTATTAGAAGAGGTCTGGACTGGCGGGGCAGGGATGTAATATCACCACTATACAAAGCGTTGGTGCGGCCTCAACTGGAATACACAGTTCAGTTCTGGGCACCAGTCCATAAAAAGGAGGCCCTGGAGTTAGAAAAGGTACAGAGGAGAGCGACTAAACTGATAAAGGGCCTGGAAGATCTGAGTTATGAGCAAAGATGAAATGAACTGAATTTGTTTAGCCTTGAAAAAAGACGTCTAAGGGGGAGATGATTAACCTGTACAAATATATAAATGGACCATACAAAAAATATCAAGGGAAGCTATCCTGTGTTAAACCCCCTCAAAAAACAAAAGCCTGCTGCCTACGACTGGAGAAAAAGAGATTCAGTCATAAGAGGCGACAAGTATTCTTTACAGTAAGAGCGGTGAATCTCTGGAAGAGCCGCAGGAGCCGCTCACAGCAAATACAGGAGAAGCTTCAAAAAGGGTTTAGATGAGTTTATAATTCAAAATAACATTGAGGCTTCTGACAATGTAGAGAAATCTTGTTCTACTCACCTTTCCCTTGGCCCAACCCCTTTTTAAAAGGAAGATGGACATTGATCCAGGGATGGATATAGCAGGATCACAGGTTGGACTTGATGGACTTTTGTCTTTTTCCAACCTTAACAACTATGTAACTATGTATTTCCAAAGTAAATGTCCTTCCTATGTTATTTGGTTTAATGATAAACTCATCATAAAGTGCCTTTGTGCCATCCCAAAATATTAGCACATCATCAATGTACCTCCCCTAAAAGAAAATGTCACTCATGAATGAACTTAATTCCCCCGTGTATACGAAGGTGTTTCCCATCAGCCTAAAGATGAATTTGCATAATTTGGGGCTCATAGCTGTTCCTGTGATCTGGTTATTATATTCTCCATTACACATGAAAAATAGTAAAAGCATAGTGAGAAATAATGGCCGCCTCGTATTAGGAGAGACGTGAATTTCCTGGAGCCGAGTGACAGTCTCCTTTGTGTCCTTCAAGAAAGATGGCAGAGTGGAGACAGATGGTGATGGGAATTCATCAAAATATTTGAAAATATTTTGGAGCCACATTGGGGTGCCGAGGAGTAGGTAACGTGATGAGGAGGGTGGTGGCAGAGCCAAGATCAGAGGCGACATACAGCCAGGACCTCCCAAAGAACTGCCAAGGCCAGATCTGCTTTGGGAGTTGATGATGCCGCTGATGCTGTGGGTGCAGGCTGAAAATGTGCCAGTCCTAGGCCAAGCTCGGCTGCCTCTAGATCCTGTATGGCATTTTTTCTTCACTAGGCCAAGACACAAAGCCACAGCCATGTTCAAAATCTGCAGGATTAAAAAAAACTGTGGGTGTTCAAATATAGGCATAGGTACCGGGGCTCTACTGCAGAAGCATCAATTTAGGTGGCATCACTGGATCCTGTGGGAAAATAATCAGAACAAGGATGTCCTCCACTCCATCGTGAGACATTCATAGCGGAATATGTGGTCAGGAGAAAACTATTCTCACCTAGCTACGTACTTCTCTACAAGCTAGACCCCCACCTGGCCAGGTTGCTTCTTTCTTGCCAATTCTCCAGCGTCATCTCGGAGAGGGTTTTCAGTGCAGCAGGGGAGGTGGTGACATCTAACCAGACCAAGTTCTCCTCCAGTGTCCAAAACATCACTTTTGGAAAAATGAACCAGGCATGAATCCAGGAGGACTCATTGTTGCTGTCTGCCTGCCTACTATCTTGTTTTGTAAGGCTGCTGCTGGCTTCATGCCAGTGCCGCTATCTGCCTGCCAACATGTGCCATATGGCTGCTGCCGCCACCGCCGCTACTCTTCAGTGCTAATCCCCTACTGCCACCACTATGAACATGTCACGGACGTTCCTGCGACAGGTAGCTGGAGGTCAGTCAGATTGGCAGTACGTGGTATAATCTGACATGTTTTCCTTTTTTGTTGTTGGTATTTACCACACCCTTTTCCCTCAGGTGTTGCTGGTGTGGTAATTGTCCCTCCTCTATTTATTGCTGCTTCTCCCACAGTTCCTTGCGGTCTATAGCTTCAGTGGATATTGTGGTGGTTTGGTGTTTGGTTCTCAGCTGAGATCCTGGAGCCTCCATTTCTTCACTGAAGATAAGTGTCCTCTTTCCCTTTTGTGTTACGTTACATTTCCCAGTTGTTTGGCCTGACGGAGACTCCTGTTCGTCCTTCCTTTTGGAGGACCAGGTAGACTCATTCCTGTCATTAGTTCCAGGGTCCTATAGGGTCAGTTTGGTTATTAGGTTCCTGTGTATGAACTCCCCTACCTTTGAGACCTGTTCATGCTGGTAGTTAGTCAGGAATTGAGTCAGAGTTTCCTTTAGGAGGTGTCCATCTCCCTTCCTTAGTTTCCAGGCCTAATCTCCTTTCCCTTCTACGCTCAGTGTGGTTCCCCTCCCTACACCTGAGCGTGACAGAACACTACACGTCCGCTGCTTCTACTACTACCCATACAGCTCATCTACTGCCTTGTATGTTTCATGCTGTGCCGCTACTGTTACTATAGGGGCCACGTGCCTCTTATTACCCTTCTCTTTCTACATCCACACTGTACTGCTGCTGCTACCACTACTACTACTCCCACCTTCCCTTTCCACATCCACACTGCGTGGCTGCTGCTCCCGACTTGGGGTTGAATTTTTATAGGTTTATTCACAATGAGACACTTCTTCTGCTGAAAATTAACACTTGCGTGGGTCGTATGGTCATAAGTTTTGGACACTTGTTGTCACCGAGGACTGTGTCATGTTCCTATAACCTTCTAGACAGCTGGTCAATATGCTTCCTGTATTAGTCAGCGTGTGTTGTGTTAGATATTGGGGGTTGTAGTGATAGTCTTCACGTCTCCCTGGTACCAGAGATAAGGTACGGTGATGACCTCTGAGACCTTCAGGAAATATTAGCATTGGGATCTCTGCACAGTGTTTTGGTCAGGATTCAAAGGCATTCATGTCCGTGGGGGAGGGGGGAACTGTCCCCTGCTAGACGGGGGAGGGGTGGATGTGTGTATTTCTGGATATCTCAAACTGGGGGTAGTAGTCAGCTGTTGGGGGTTGTGAGCTGCAGCATTATCTCCTCCTGGATTTGCCAGTGATACTGGGATTTGGGATCTTCCAGCTTCTCCTGTATATCTGATATGTGTGACCCGTCCACCTGATGGGAATAACGGACGTCACCGCTCCTTTTACTCAGCGCCTAGCTTTCATCGCTCAAGAGCTGATTTTGTAACACTTGTTCCCCAACAATCCACTTTTTTCCCCCATAACACCGTGTGTCTTTACACATCATCTGCCCCCGATAAGGGAAGCTTTGGAATACATACCTCCCAACTTTGTAAACAGAGAAAGAGGGACAAATTGTGCGGCGAGCAAATTTATTCGCCACTAGGCCACGCCTCTAACTCCGCCCAAAACATAACTATACACCTAAACCCAACCAGTCCCCTTACTGTCCCACATAGTAATTATTCCCCAGTTATGTGCCCCCAGTAAAATGTCCAATTATGTGCCCCCAGTAATAATACCAGCTGTGTGCCCCCTCTATAATATGCCCAGCTGTGTCCCCAGTAATATGCCCAGCTATGTGCCCCCCCTATAATATGCCCAGCTGTGTCCCCAGTAATATGCCCAGCTATGTGCCCCCCTATAATATGCCCACATAGTGATCTCCAGTAATGCTGTGCCCCCAGTAATATGCCCACATAGTGATCTCCAGTAATGCTGTGCCCCCATTAATATGCCCACATTGTACTCCCCAGTTAATGTTGTGCCCCCAGTAATATGCCCACATTGTATTCCCCAGTTTATGTTGTGCCCCCAGTAATATGCCCATGCTGTGCTCCCCAGTAATGCTGTGCCCCCCAGTAATATGCCCATGCTGTGCTCCCCAGTAATAGTGTGCCCCCCCAGTAATATGCCCATGCTGTGCCACTCACAGAAAATTGAAAAAATAAAAAACCATATACTTACCTTCTTCCTAGCAGCATCACCAGCAGCACATTGTCTTCTCTAGTCTGGGGGGGCGGAGCCAAAGCTGATTGACGGCCGGTCACTCAGACATCATTTACTAATGGACTTGCCGCACTTTTAGGTGTAAAAAGTGTTACAAGTCCCCTTTTCTGTCCGGCTGTGTGACACAATTTTGGCTCGAGGCTGGTTTTGTGCCTTGTATACCAGTTGGGTGTGACAAGGACAGGACGGGACAGCGGTGGGACTCCAGCCCCGGCAAATTCACTTACAATAACAAGTGGAAACAGGGGCAAATGTAAGCTAAAAACGACGCCAGAAAGGGGCTGGCATCGTGTTTACTGCAGGCGCACAGACTACCACAGATCTGCCTGATTTATCACGAGGCGCACAATTCTTCATAAGTTGGACGTAACTAGCGGCAGCGCAGAGGGAGAAACCATATCAGCGTAAAATGCCAGTCTTAGTAAATGTGCCCCAACATCTTTTCCTAAAAAATTCAGATTGCTTGGAGACTAGAGGGGGTTATTTACCAATTTTAAGGGCAATTGGAGCAACTTCAGTTTAGGTCTCAATCAAATTTTTTCAAAAATTCATCAAACCTTAACCGGACCTCTAAAGGTTCTCTCATCTCTACTTCCGACCCTTCTTTCAATCCTTCCCTTTCCACCGACAGTTTTCTCTGTTCGGAGTCATACATTCCCCTTGTGGCGTCATCTTACCCACAACTCCCAGCATTGTCCCAATCCCTGCTTCCAGAGCTGGACTGAGAGGCGAGGGTTAACTGTGGAGCAGTCCGACCTTATCATGGAATCTGCTTCCTCTATGAGGCAAAACCACAGCTTTATAGCTGCAGAGAAAAGATAGCAGTAAAAACGCTGCACTTTACAGCAAAGAGACTGAATCACGGAGAATCTCAGCCGCACATTGTAAAAAAAACACGTGATTTCCATCGCAGGATTTCAATTATAGCTCCGAAATCGCTGGTGTTTCCCCGTTGCTTTAAAAGACAACCCGATCACGCAAACGATTGTCGGGAGGGAAGCGTTTTCGGGAGATACAGCGATCGGCTCCGCAGTATGAGAAGGAGCGATCGTTATACCATTGCTCGCCCCCATGCTGATTTTTTGGTGGCATTTGCGCCTATTTTGAGTTGTAAGACTAAGGGCTCATGCACACGACCGTAGCCTGTTTTGTGGATACGAAAAACACGGATACCGCCATGTGCTATCTGCATTTTGATGAATGGAACGTCCGGACCCTAAAAGAACTATTCGTGTCCGTAATGCAGACGAGTATAGGACATGTTCTATGTTTTTGCGGGTTCCATGGAATGGACATACGGATGCCGGCCTTGTGCGTTCAGAACGGGCCGCCCATAATAGAAATACTTGTTCTTCTTCGCAAATTTGCCAAGAATAGGACTTGTCCTATATTATTGCTGGGATACGGAACGGAGCTGCTGTTCCGCGTGCTGTCCGCATCATTCGCGCCCCCATTGAAGTGGTTCGGATGCGGACCCGAATAACGGTCATGTGCATGAAGCCTTACAAGAAAATAACCACAACCAAAAAGATTTATGACAACATAATAAAATAGACAGGTTTTCTTTTACTCCAAAAAAACCACGAGCTTAGTAAATGTGCCGCGTTATTTCCTGTTTGGCGCTGTTCTCTTACTTGTGATTACCTGTTCCGTGTCGCTCCTCGTCTGTTTCCTTCTGATCCCCACTGTTTCGCACTTCTTGTACTTCTGTGGATTTCGTATCTTTGTCTTGTTCAGACTCCACTTCTGCTTTCTGGTTCTGTTCTGCGATAACGTTCCGTTTATGACCTTTCCTCTACCTCTCTGCTCCACCTAACGGCAGCTGCCTGGCGGGAGCAAGATTTCAGTTTCACCTGCAGGTTCACACGGGATATGCTTGCTAGGCCCCTGATAGTGAGTTGTCAGGGCAGGTCCTAGTTCACTAGGGACGTCACAGGGTTAGACCGCCACCCCTCGCCTAGTCTGACAGCTGGCGGAAGTCTGGCAGTGTCTGTATTGCTGGACTGGTTTAGTTAATTTTTAGTAAACTTTCTTATGGTATCTTTTCTTCCACCCTTCACAGAGCTATGATTTCTCCACTTCTTCTGTTTCTACCACCACGAATGATAGCTATTCCTTCTCTCCACCTGTATACAGAGTAGCGTCATGCAAATCCCTACATAGAAGCCACATGCAGATCCCTACGTAGAAGCCTCATGCAGATCCCTACGTAGAAGCGTCATGCAGATCCCTATGTAGAGGCGTCATGCAGATCCCTACGTAGAGGCGTCATGCAGATCCCTACGTAGAAGACTCATGCAGATCCCTACGTGGAAGCCTCATGCAGATCCCTACGTAGAAGCCTCATGCAGATCCCTATGTAGAGGCGTCATGCAGATCCCTACGTAGAAGCCTCATGCAGATCCCTACGTAGAAGCCTCATTCAGATCCCTACGTAGAGTCGTCATGCAGATTCCCACGTAGAAGCCTCATGCAGATCCCTACATAGAATCCACATGCAGATCCCTACGTAGAAGCGTCATGCAGGTCCCTACGTAGAAGCGTCATGCAGGTCCCTACGTAGAAGCGTCATGCAGGTCCCTACGTAGAAGCGTCATGCAGGTCCCTACGTAGAAGCGTCATGCAGGTCCCTACGTAGAAGCGTCATGCAGGTCCCTACGTAGAAGCGTCATGCAGGTCCCTACGTAGAAGCGTCATGCAGGTCCCTACATAGAAGCGTCATGCAGGTCCCTACATAGAAGCGTCATGCAGGTCCCTACGTAGAAGCGTCATGCAGGTCCCTACATAGAATCCACATGCAGATCCCTACGTAGAAGCGTCATGCAGGTCCCTACGTAGAAGCGTCATGCAGGTCCCTACGTAGAAGCCTCATGCAGATCCCTACGTAGAAGCCTCATGCAGGTCCCTACGTAGAAGCCTCATGCAGGTCCCTACGTAGAAGCCTCATGCAGATCCCCACGTAGAAGCCTCATGCAGGTCCCTACGTAGAAGCGTCATGCAGGTCCCTACGTAGAAGCCTCATGCAGATCCCTACGTAGAAGCCTCATGCAGATCCCTAAAGAAAAGGAGTTTCCAATAAGAGGAAAAATGGTCAAGGATCTTTTGCTGTCAATATAACTGAGCTCAAGTACAATGTCCCCAGGAAGGATGAGTACTCGCTCTCCCAGCCATAGATCCCTGAGAATGAAGGGACTCCTCTGGGTTACTCCTGGCCATTGACTGTCTTCTGAAAGTCATTCAAAGACTGTGCTCAACTGTTCTGATAGGGATCTGGTCGATGGCTGTGATGCCCCCACCAGGTCTGAGGGACGTTACAAATAATGCTCATTGAAAAATCTTAAATGGAACATTCTTAAAGAAAAGCATTGTTCCCTTCACACGAGACAAGAATTGCACAGATTATCAGCGTTCATAGTAACGCTCGTTATTGATGATTGGGTGGTGTAAATGTACGAGCAAAATGCTCGTTCACCGGGTACTCCAATCGTTTGTGCGCACGCAAAAATCTCCTGCCGCCAAGGGGAAGAGCGATGGCTTCAGTGATCACTGCTCCCCATCTGTGGAGATCACTACGTGGAAATGCAGTGGTCTCCTCCACCAGCGAGCAGCAGATTCCTGATGTGGAGCATCCACTGTAATGTCGTCCTGTGTAAAGGGGACCTTTAGGCTCAGTTCACACTTCAGTTACTTGGTCAGTTATTGTGACCGACTGTGGGGTCCTGTGTTATATTCAGTTGCTCCTGGTCCCGTCCATCTGCTGTGCACAGTTACGGAGGACCTACATGTGCAGTCTTATCTCCGCTGCCCTCTGGAAGGTCCTGCCAAGACTATGGGACACATTCATCAAACTGGCCTGTTTTCAGGCGTAAAATTAGTCTGGAGTATTTGATTGGCCGAGTATTTATTGAGGGTCTCACAGCCGCTGATTAATTAGACTCGGCGTATTGCTATCAGTCTGACCTCTGGTGGTTCCTCTTCAGATAGACTGGTCTCATTTATTTGTGAGATCTGTGCAGAGGAAAAGTTGTACGTCTCCCTGAAAGTGCGACTTTTAATGCAAAAAAAAGTCAAAACTTTTTATAAATATAAGCCTGCCCTGGACTGGAGCAATGAGGCCCGAACTCCTCCAATTTCAGTAGTAAATGTACTAACAAAATGAGACAAAAAACAGGCTGAAACACCACAGTAAATGTGCCCTCGGGGTAGGTGCATAGAAGGGCCCGGTCCTGCTCGGCATACATAGAAGGTCAGTAACTGCAGATCTCTGGCAGCGGCTCAGGAGCGCTCCCTCCGCCCCCTGTAGTTATCTACTGAGAGATAAGAAGCCCTTCTAGCAGTTCACAAAGTCCAGGAGGGGGAGGTGCAGCACCAAGGAGCCGGAGAACAGTAGACCTTGGATTTGTGTACAGGGGGTGAGGGGGATGGGGCCTTGCTTTTGAAGATCTGTATCCCGGTGTTTATCACCTTTTTATATTATGGGCCGTTACAGATTTGGCAATATAAGTTATGCGGAACCATCTGACATAAAAGTGCCGTGTAAATCCAAGTGAGAGAAGAAGACAATCTGATAACACGGTTATAGATCCCACATGACCCGGTCGCTTTGTCTGCTAGAACACAGGTAGCTTTATACGGATCCTGGGGTTGCTACTTTTGTGGACAGAGTCCTTTAGCGCACTTTATTTCCATCACTTAGGGCTCGTGCAGACAAACGTGTGCCGCCTGTGCTGTGGACCGCAAACTGTGGTCTGCAATGCATGGGCACCGACCCTGTGCCCACTCTCACTCGAATGGGGCCCACGATCTGCGCGGCAAAAAAAGTAGTGCATGCGGTGAAGAGGCACAGACAGAAAACCCGGTTCTGCACTGCACCGTATCATTGGGATTGCAGATTCACTGCGCACACGGCCAGTGCCCATATACTGCACACCTGCCATTTACGGGCCGCAATAAGGTCAACAGCCGTGTGCATGAGCCCTTAGGGCGCATTCAGACGACCATAGTGTTTTGTGGATCTGGCAACTTGCTTACCGCACATTACCCGGCACTATCCTAGAAAATGCCTGTTCTTGTCCGCAACTGCCGATAGAATAGGACATGCTCTAATTTTTTTTTTTTTTTTTTTTTGCAGGGCTGCGGAACGGAAGTACAGATGCGGACAGCAGACAGGGTGAAATGAATGGGTCTGCACCTGTTCCGCAAGACTGCGGAACAGGTGCGGACTAGAGATGAGCGAACGTGCTCGTAACGAGCACTGTAGCGCTCGGCTCCCCTGCGCTCACATGGGCGCAGGCATCCGCTTCCGTCCTCTTCACCCGACGGAAGCGGATGCCTGCGCCCATGCGAGCGCAGGGGAGCCGAGCGGTACAGTGCTCGTTACGAGCACGTTCGCTAATCTCTAGTGCGGACCCGTTCATATGGCCATTTTTTGTAATCAAACTACCTCTTTAAGGAATGTTCCCTCAGACCTGGTGGGGGCTTCACGGGCGTGGACCAGATCTCTATCAGAGGAGTTGAGCAAACTTTTCTAAAGTTGGTTCGGCCGCTTTGCTGAACTTGAGAAAAAGTTTGGTTTGGTCCGAACATCAGAAATGTATATAACACTGACAGACCTAAATAAATTTTTTCACGGCCACGGTCTTTGTCTTTTAAAAGTTGGTCAATGACGAGGAGTAACCCAGAGGAGTCCCTTCCCTCTCAGGGATCTATTGCCGGACAGCGAGTACTCATCTTTCCTTGAGCTCCGTCATCTATTGCCAGTAAAAGATCATTGACTCCCGGTCCCCGGTAACAGCAGTTATTGCTGGGGACGCAACTTTCCATTTTTCCTTGGATCAAAAACTTCTATCGATGGGTACTACCGCGGAGGCACAAAACTCTCTTCAGGGGGGCTACAGGGGGTACGGGTCCCCCGTTCTCATTGGTGGGAATCGGTAGCGGTAGAACTCCCATTGATCTAATAACTTGAAACAACCGGAATACCCCTTTAACCGCGTGCCGTCCACATCCGTATGTCTGTTCTGTGACCCTGCAAAAAAATACAGAACACGTCCTATTGTTCTCTGTATTACGGACACGGATAGTTCTTTTAGGGGCCGGACGTTCCTTTCCCTAATATGCAGAAAGCACGTGGCGTTATCCATGTTTTCCAGATCCACCATTTGTGGACCGCCAAACATGCTTTGGTCGTGTGTATGAGCCCTTGGCCTAAAACTCAAAGTAGGCGCAAGAGGCGCGAATGCCTCCAAAATAGGCGCAAAATCAGTTGGTGAATGAGACTGAAAAAACAAGACAGTCGGAAACTGGTTTTATACTCATGAAAACGGCGCAGAAAATGTGTGCCAATATCTGGCAAGGGATCCCTCGGCCTCATGCACACGACTGTATGTATTTTGCAGTCCGCAAAAAACGGATCCGCAAAAAACATGGATGACGTCCATCTGAACGGAACAGCTGGCCCCTAATAGAACAGCACTATCCTTGTTTGGACATGAGATATTTTTTTTACGGAACGGAAATACGGACATACGGAAACGGAATGCACACTGAGTAAATTCCGTTTTTTTGAGGACCCATTGAAATGAATGGTTCCGTATACGATCTGCAAAAAAAAGGGAACGGACACGGAAAGAAAATACGTTCGTCTTAGGCTAGGGCCACCAAAGAAGATGTTTTTTTGCCGTCATTTTACTGTGACTTTTTCACCCCTATTAAAACAATGGGGAAACGCCAGCGATTTCGGAGCTATAATTGAAATGCTGCGATGGAAATCACGTGTTTTTTTTACGATGTGCGGCTGAGATTCTCCGTGATTCAGTCTCTTTGCTGTAAAGTGCAGCGTTTTTACCGCTATCTTTTCTCTGCAGCTATAAAGCTGGGATTCATCCTGTGCGGCCTCGGCCTCATAGAGGAAGCAGATCCCATGATACGGACGGACTGCTCCACAGTTAACCCTCGCCTTCCTCTCAGTCCAGCTGTGGAAGCAGGGATCTCTTTTTGTTAATTTTGTATGAATTTTTGCATTTCCCCTCCCACAATGACAGGACATGACTGAGTGAGGGCTCACGCACATGAACATATTTTTTGTCTGTGTCTGTCTAATTTTTTTGGGTGGGCCGCAAAACAAAAAACGGAATATCCGCTAGTCCATTCTGCAAAAGAATAGCACATGTCCTATTCATGACCGTTTTGCGAACAACGACAGGCATCGTTACAATGGATCCGCCAAAAAAACAAAACAAACAATGTTACATGGACGTCACACTGATGTCTTCCGTTTTTTTTTCTGGATCCGTGTTTTGTAGACCGTGTGCATGAGCCCTGACATACATAGCTATGGAAACGCACGTTTGACAGCAGTAACATACCGTGTTTAATATCACACCGCGCTGGCATGCATGTTCCGTTTTTTCATTTACCAAAGCTTCACTTATCGGGGGCAGATGATGTGTAAAGACGCACAGTGTTATGGGGGGGAGGAGTGGATTTTTGGGAACCAAGTGTCACGAAATCAGCTCTTGAGCGATGAAAGCTAGGCGCGCAGTAATAGGAGCGGTCACCGGTGACGTCCGTTATTCTCATCAGATGGACGGGTCACACATATCAGATATACAGGAGCATCACTGGAAAATCCAGGAGGAGAGAACGCTGCAGCTTACAACCCCCAACAACTGACTACTACCCCCAGCTCACAACCCCCAACAGCTGACTACTACCCCCAGTTTGAGGTATCCAGAAACACACACATCCACCCCTCCCCCGTCTAGCAAGGGCCAGTTCCCCCCTCCCCCACATACATGAATGCCTTCGAAGTCCGACCAAAACACTGTGTAGAGATCCCAATGCTAATTTTTCCTGAGGGCCTTATCTCTGTTACCATGGAGACTATCACTACAACCCCCAACATCTAACACAACACACACTAACTAATACAGGAATCACATTGACCAGCCTATATACAAGGTTATAGGACATGACACAGTCCTCTGTGACACCAGGGGGTCATTTATTATGGAGATTCCTTTGTCAAAGTGTTTTAGACCTGAGTTCTGAGTCTAATGGGGTCATTTATGAAACTAGTGTAAAGTAGAACTGGCTGAGTTGCCCATAGCAACCAATCAGATTCCTCCTTTTATTCTTCACAGCTCCTTTGGGAAATGAAAGGAGGAATCTGATTGGTTTACCCCCCGGCTTGGAGCACCCAGAAATCAGGCTTCTATCTGCCGACCACTGGTGGAGACGCCTCATTCACACGATGGTCTACATCCGAATCTTATGTATAGACCTCGCTGTAGTCCGCGCGTTCTGAGTCACGTAGGTCATTAACCCCTTCGTGACCAAGCCTAATTTTGCAAATCTGACATGAGCTAATAACTATGGAACGCTTTTACTTATTCCAGCGACTACAACTCCCAAGAGGCACACTTGCTTGACTGTCCTCAGAACCCTGTAGAAATGAATGGAGCATGCTGGGAGTTGTAGTCTCACCCCAGCTGGAGTGCCGGAGGTTAGCCATCACTCAGGCCATTCTGACACAGTTTTTTTGTGACATTTCGTACTTGATGTTAGGGGTAAATTTGGGTCGCTATGTAACAAATGCAAAAATGTTTATATTTTAAAAAAATCTAAAATTTACAGAAAATTTGGAAAAAATAGCAATTTCCTAATTTAGAATTTCTATGCATTAGGGCTCATGTGCACAAACTTATTTTTCTTCTGTTTCCAGGTCCGTATGCGAAACCATTCACTTCTAAACGGATATGACTCTGTGTGCATTCCATTTCCGTATGTCCGTTCCGCAAAAAGATGGCACATGTCCAATCTCCGTTTTGCGAACAAGGACAGGCAATGTTACAATGGATCCGCAAAAAAAAAAAAAACTAATGCAATACAGATGTGACATGGATGACATCTACCCTTAACCCTTTCTACCTCACAGGTTTTTGCGCTTTCGTTTTTCACTCCCTGCCTTCCCAGAGCCATAACTTTTTTATTTTTCCGTTCACATCCCTGTATAAGGGCTTGTTTTTTGCAAGACAAGTTGTACTTTCCAACGACACTATTATACTATAATAATTACAAATGGGGTGAAATTTAAAAAAAAAAGCAATTCCACCACAGTTTTAAGTTTTTTTTTTTTACTTACGACATTCAATACGCGATAAAATCGACCAGTTACTTTAATTCTCCAGGTGAATACGAATCCAGCGATGCCATATATGTATTTTTTCTTGCATTTTTATACTGAAAAAACCTGACCCCTATAACTTTTTTGTATTTTGTAAGAGCTCATTTTTTGCAGGACGATCTGTACTTTTAATTGATGCCATTTTGGGGTGTGTGACTTTTTGATCACTTTTTATTTAATTTCTTTGGAAGGTGAAGTGGACAAAATGTGTAATTTTCAGTGTTTTTAATTTTTATTTTTGTTGATAATTTTATTCTGTGGGTTGATACGGTTATGGCAATACCAAATGTGTATTGTTTTTTTCATGTTTTATTACTTTTATATAATAAATCACTTTTTATTATTATAATAACTTTTTTATTTTTCCATAAACAGTTGTGTGAGGGCTTATTTTTTTGCAGGATGGGCTATAGTTCTTATTCATATCATTTTGGGATACATATGACTTTTATAACATTTTTGTGTGAGGTGAAAATAAAAGCAATTCCGCCACAGTTTTTTATTTTATTTTTTTAACAGCGTTCACCACGCGGGATTTGTACCATAATCATCTTATACATCCGGTCATTATGCATACCAATCATGTGTATGTTTTCCTTTTTTTTCATTTTTAAATCTCTTTATTATCAAATCTTTTAATTTGATGTTATTTTTTTGTTTTAATTTGGTATTAATTTTTTTATTATTTTCATTTTTACTTTTAGTCCCACTTGGTATTGGAGATTCAGTGGGGGCTGATTACTGTACAATACTCTGCGATGCTCTTGTATTGTAGAGTATGATACTGTCTTTTCGACATTACTACATGGTAAACCTGGACGCCTTTGTAAGTGGTCATGTTACCATGGCAACCATCAGGCTGCTGCTGTTGGGGGCACGGCAACATTGGGGGAACAGGACACTGTGTATGTATGTAAGACTGTGTGTAATCACCCGGCTGGTCGCCACTATCTGTCACATTCCCATCTGCACCATCATGGGGCGCTGTATTGAGTGGGCACTTTCCTATTTGCCATCTCCCCTATTACTGTGCGGCTTATCCTAGGTATAATGCCTCGATGATATTGGCAATTAGCGGTGATGACTATTACAATTTGCCAGTCACTGCCCCCAACACCTCACTGCTGTCCTCAGGGGTACGCGGGCATGTGATAAAACTGTGCCGTGCACTAAATGCTTCAATCCAAACCAATCAGTGGTTGTGATGTCATCATTCCATCACTCACACCCTGTCTGTATGATAGCTAGCCAATAGCTGACGTCAGATCTGCTGACCAATCAGCTCCTTGCTCTCTCTCGATCTCTCACGATGCTTCGCTCCGGTCTGACTGCGCATGTCTCTCCAGGTTCTTCCCCACTATATCTGCACAGGTCAGGGGACTTATTCCTCTACGATGCAGCGTTCTGCAATCTATATGACACCTGTACTTTGGTGAAGTTCTCGATGAGGGATGTGCAAAAGGAGCTGAGGAGTCAAATCTGGGAGGGAAAAGCCAGATACAAGAGGAAGATGGAGGAACTGGAAACTGGAAGAGAAAAACATTAGTAAGGTCTGGAAAAGTCTTAAAGGGGTTCTCCCACGAATAATGTAAAAAATGAGAATCAGACATCATATAGTACATGACATTCTCTTTTTAACAAAGCTAGAACCAGCCCTGTACCTCACATGGATCCAAAGATCTCCCCATCCATTTCTGTGCTAGATTTATATCAAGCTGACAGCTCAAGGGGAGTGTCTGTTCTGCTGCAGCTCAGGAGGCGTGTCTCAGCTCTCTCTATCACAGCTCAGGAGGCGTGTCCATGCTCTCCCTATCACAGCTCAGGAGGCGTGTCTCAGCCCTCCCTATCACAGCTCAGGAAGTGTGTCTCAGCTCTCATTATCACAGCTCAGGAGACAGTGGAAAGATGAAACTGAGCATGTGCGGCCTTCTCAGTGAGCAGGTCAAAGAAATAAGACATTAAGTGGTCCTATACAGAAACATTTTAGTGAATAACTCAGTAGCTGTACAAAATTTTTAATGACATGCAATTACAAAAGTATTCAGACCCGGGTGCTAGTTTGAAAACTGTAGAATATTTTTCATGGGACAACCCCTTTAAGTCAATATCTGGTCACAGACAGCCTGCCTCCAAGGTAGTAGATAAGGAGTGGGTTAATGGGCTCAATCTAATTATCAATAGGTCTGATCACACACCTTCTCCTCCCGCCCCAGCACGCCCTTCTATCCCCTCTCCCCGGCACTAATGGTGACCTGGCCTCCTGCTGGTAGCTCTCACCCCAGATCAGTCAATCTAGCAATCGTTCATCTGGCTACAGTCTGGTGAGAAGAGAACTTGGGAGGATCACAGCAGAGAAGGCCGCAGGGCCGGATGGTATCAGTGCCAGGGTACTAAAGACCTGCAGTTATCAGTTGTGGTATTATTACCTATATGTTCAATATGAGCCTAAAGTTGGGAATGCTACCACAACAGATGTCCCTTAAACATTCTCCAGTAGGGATCCCCTTTTATCAATGCTGGAGGATAAACGTTTTCCCAGTGTAGCAGGTTACTGGTAGATGTTGGTTTCCAATAAATTTCTGTATGGACACTGCCACCGGGCCCCAGAGTGATTCTCACATCCAAAACATTGTCCTGTCATGTATTTCCGAAGTAAATGTCCTTCCTATGTTATTTGGTTATTTGGACAGCCTTTGTGCTGTCCCAAAATATTAGCACATCATCGATGTACCTCCCGCAAAGAAAATGTGACTTGTGAATTAACTTAATTCCTCTATGAATACTAAGGTGTTTCCCACCACTCTAGAATTTCATTTGCATAATGTGGTGATCCAGCCGCCCCCGTAGCTGTTCCCGTGATCTGGTGATTATATTCTCCGTTAAACATGAAGTAGTTGGGTCAAAAGAAATAGTAAGAGTGTAAAATTATTATGATCGAGATATTGATGGAACATCTTCACATCATCTATCAAACGACCGTCTCAGCGATGAATCCTGGTTCCCCAATATCTCCCTATAAAATTCGAGATTGGTCCACTCAAGAGGGCCTTTATCAAATTGTGTCATACAGACATGCTAGATTGGAAGTAACGATACAAACTTGTTCAAGGCAAATTCATTTCTTGACTAATAAAAGTACAGAAGACGCCATCTTGATACTATTGGGTAAGATATTGGACATCCTTTTGGGGCCAAAACTCAAAATCAGATAAATGAAACCATTCTTTAACTGCCTATTATGCCACAAAGTAATATAGGAAGAAAGTGACTGTCCTCCCTCAACAACCATATGAAGATCCACAAAGCCGTTCCATATCACCAGCACAAACTCCATTACTAGCAGTGTAGTATGGAGTCTTAGATGCTCCACCATAGTAAACCAAATTACCAACACCTCATAGAAAACAGCCAAGGCTGCCTCATGCACCACTGCTGGATTATCAGCGTTCACCTGAATCCATCATGAAGCCTAGGCCAACTGAGAGGCGACGTAATCAATATACACATTAGCAAGTGCCAAACCCCACTGGGTGTAAAATGCCTTCAGGGAATTTAGGTGTCTGATGTCTCCACAGGGAACACGAGTCAGTAAGTAGCATCAACATGACTTTTAGGAAGTTTCATAGGGACCACTCTACACAAATACAGGAATGGGGATAACATTTAACTGATCGGGTCCTGATGTACTTTGATTCCCAAATAAAGAAACTGATCGACACCTATGAGTCGGGGGGTGGGGGGGAGATGATCGCTACAACATCTATCAGACAAAGACTGGATTTAGTCCAGTTGACTTGTGAACCCAAATATCGGCTATAACTATCCACCGTGACAAGCGGTGCTTCCAGGGAAGGGCCAGGGTCCGCTAAACACAAGGATAAAAGAAGGATAATTTTTCTTGTATACCCACCACAGTCCATCCTTTAGTCAATGAGTTAGTATTTATTAGCTTAGAGAGGGTCTCCATAATAAGAGCAAAACGCAGGGGTCACGGGTCAACCCTGCCTGGTGCCTCTATGAAGGGGGAAGGGTTCTGACAAATAACCAAGTCGCAACCAATGCAAAAATGGTCAATGTCTCCAACATGAAGGCCCACACTGCCGAAGCAAAGGCCTTTTCATCGTCTAAGGAGGCAATTACACGAGTACCTGTGTTGTTGATTTCTGAATAACCTCCTGGGATTGATTACTGAAAGTATTATCTCTTCGGGGGAGAACCTTTGCCAGGATTTTCACTTCAATATTTATAAGTGAGAACGGTCTATACGGGTTACACTGATCAGGGGGTTTGCCCGGCTTATGTTTATCACTTTGGGGTCTCCATGAAAGAAGGGGTTACACTAACGCATTCAAAAGCATCAACCGGACCAGACAGGCACAATGAGAATCAATGTCCAACATGTACCACTCCAATGGGAAGCCACCTGGGCCAGGGGACCCCCCAGGAGCCATATGCGGTATCACCAATTTAATTTCCTCACAAGTAATCTGCGAGGCCAGGGCATAACCATCACCCCACGACAGAGATGGGAGAAAAGAAAAAGGTTTGGTAGCAGTAGTGAGAAGTCTTGATACTCTCCAAAACAGAAACAATATAAAATATTGTAATTTGATACCTTTTAATGGCTAACTTAAAGGGAACCTGTCATCTCCGAAACCCCCCCTGAACTAGAGTAAGCGGTGTATAGTGTAAGTGATGCTGAATCCGAATATGTAAGTTTTATCTTCATACTCACTTCCATTCTGACGCTGCGCTCCCACAAACCTGCAGTAAAATGCACTGAGAGGACTCCGATGCTCACTCACATAATGGAGAGGACTCAAAGAAGAGTCCTCTCAGTGCATTTTACTGCAGGTTTGTGGGAGCACAGCGTCAGAATGGAAGTGAGTATGAAGATAAAACTTACATATTCGGATTCAGCATCACTTACACTATACACCGCTTACTCTAGTTCAGGGGGGGTTTCGGAGATGACAGGTTCCCTTTAAATACACGATGTTATAAGGTAAGCTTTCGAGACTCTGAGGTCCCTTCTTCAGGCCATGAATGAAAAAATCTCTAAAGAAACATGGATATAAGCAGGAAAGAACAGAGAGGTGGAGGAATAAATCACAAAACACCAACAATCAGAGGAATGGTCCTGGAGAAAGAGTCCTTAATTAGTTTCCAGATGATCTGTGTGAAGGTTCGTTAGTCTCTGAGGTTAGAGAGGAAACGATCCCTCTTTCTCCTCAGATGTTGGAGCCATAAAACCTTGAGACAAATTCAGTCCTGTGTTGAGTGTGTCATAAATTTGTATAGCCAAACATCGTCTATCCCTTTGGGATTTGAAATGACCCTTTAATATTAATACTTGGAGGTCCGTAATGTTGTGGCCAAGATCACCAAAATGTTTGGCAACAGGGAAAGTTGTCTTTTTCTCCCTTGACGGTGAGACCTTCTCCTCGCTCCGAGTGTCTGCCCTATTTCCCCCACATAAAGAGAGAGAAGGGAGAGATAAGGCTCCTAAGAAACGACCCAAGTCATCACCCATGCAGCTCACCGTAAAGTCGTACAAGATAGCATAGTACAGTGCACACAGCGCACACACAGCACTGGGGTCACCAACTCGGGATCCACCATCAGTCACAATACTCAAAACTACCGTTTGAGGTGGTTCAGTTTCAGCTAAATTTGCCAAGGCCTTCCCATTGTAAAGCCAGTTGACCGGGCTAATAGATTTTGTGGTTCTGACGTTGGAGTGGAGAGCATTGTGATGGTATTGATACAACTGTGATGGTATTGATGGTAATGATAGCACTGTGATGGTATTGATGGTAACGATAACACTGTGATGGTATTGATAGCACTGTGATGGTATTGATGGTAATGATAGCACTGTGATGGTATTGATGGTAATGATAGCACTGTGATGGTATTGATGGTATTGATAGCACTGTGATGGTATTGATGGTAAGGATAGCACTGTGATGGTATTGATGGTAATGATAGCACTATGATGGTATTGATGGTATTGATAGCACTGTGATGGTATTGATGGTAAGGATAGCACTGTGATGGTATTGATGGTAATGATAGCACTGTGATGGTATTGATGGTAATGATAGCACTGTGATGGTATTGATGGTAACGATAGCACTGTGATGGTATTGATACAACTGTGATGGTATTGATGGTAATGATAGCACTGTGATGGTATTGATGGTAATGATAGCACTGTGATGGTATTGATGGTAACGATAGCACTGTGATGGTTTTGATGGTACTCATAGTATTGTGATGGTATTGATGGTAATGATAGCACTGTGATGGTATTGATGGTACTCATAGTATTGTGATGGTATTGATGGTAATGATAGCACTGCACTGTGATGGTATTGATGGTAATGATAGCACTGTGATGGTATTGATGGTAATGATAGCACTGTGATGGTATTGATGGTAACAATAGCACTGTGATGGTATTGATAGCACTGTGATGGTATTGATGGTAATGATAGCACTGTGATGGTATTGATGGTAATGATAGCACTGTGATGGTATTGATGGTAACGATAGCACTGTGATGGTATTGATGGTAATGATAGCACTGTGATGGTATTGATGGTAATGATAGCACTGTGATGGTATTGATGGTATTGATAGCACTGTGATGGTATTGATGGTAATGATAGCACTGTGATGGTATTGATGGTAACGATAACACTGTGATGGTATTGATAGCACTGTGATGGTATTGATGGTAATGATAGCACTGTGATTGTATTGATGGTATTGATAGCACTGTGATGGTATTGATGGTAACGATAGCACTGTGATGGTATTGATGGTAACGATAGCACTGTGATTGTATTGATGGTATTGATAGCACTGTGATGGTATTGATGGTAACGATAGCACTGTGATGGTATTGATGGTAACGATAGCACTGTGATGGTATTGATGGTAATGATAGCACTGTGATGGTATTGATGGTAACGATAGCACTGTGATGGTATTGATGGTAATGATAGCACTATGATGGTATTGATGGTACTCATAGTGTTGTGATGCCCACCTGGGCGCTGCCCTCCAGCACTATGGCACTGCAGCTGCTCACAGGCTCCCGCTCAGCACAGGAGTCAGAGTCCATGAGCGCCACGTCTCTACGGCAAGTCCTGAGCTCAGAGCACAGCTGCGCAGAGCTACAGATAAGCCTGATGTGAAGGTCGCAGATCAAGAGCCGACTGAACGCAGAATCCAAGACGCCTCAAGCATGTGGAGGGGATCACATCCACCTCAACCCCAGAAGAAGTTCTAGACACAGACCAGAAAGTTTGGTAAGTGTTTCCCCCAACAGTGCAGCACAAATCATGCAGGGGATGGTCAGGATCAGTACAGGATATCAGGAGAGCTCAGCTATAGCACTTCTCTACTCCATGTAGCACAGGACACGCCCCCATCCCTTGCTTCAGATAGTAGTTCTTTCAATTCTCGAAGGGGTTTATACGTTGGATTATCGTCAAGCTGTTTATATATATATTCGACTTTAGAATCCTTCAGTAATTGCTTCATCATAGCTACACGTGATTCTGTCCACGACCACCTCATCCCCACCTTTATCAGACGCCTTTATTTCTATCTCTTCATTTTCAATACGTTCTTTCAGGTCTTTTTTTTTTAATCACTGCTGAGATTGTATCTGGATTGTGGACAAGGACGAGTAAAGCGAGATTTGGGTCTCACTTTTAGTTCTTCCCATCCGCACAATGCCTGTGTACAAGGTAATTTATCCTACGGAGAAGGTTTTCTGTTAATAATTGATACCGCACTTCGCCCTTTACACCCGGAAGATGCTGAGCTCATAAATGGGTGGCATCAATTATTAACAGAAAACTCGCTCCGTCGGTGGGATTACCTGTTGGAATATCAAAAAAGTATCTTTGCAAAAATCACGGTGTGAGGAAGGAACTGCACAAATACAGCAATTTGGGTCAAACTCAGACTTTACTTAGTTGGAATTACACTTACAAAAAACAATGAAAAGAGACAAAAGAGATTTAGATACAGAACAGATTCACATCAATAAAATTAGAAACAGGCAGCGTAACTACCATAGCGGCAGACAAGGTGACTGCTATGGGGCCCAGAGCAAGAGGGGGCCCAGTCTTAGGCTACTTTCACACTAGAGGTAGCACGGATTCGGCGGGTGAAGGGTGCCGCCGGATCCGTGCTGCCGCAGGTGCTTCTGTGGGGCCGGAACCATGCTTCGGCCCCACAAGTGTCTCACTGTCTGTTACCTGTCCCAGCAGCTCCGGACACCACAGGAGGAGGAGGACGGCGTGCACAATAGAAGGGATTCCCCACAGCGCCCCCTGCTGGAGGGAGGAGGGAGCTGTGGGAAAAGTGCAATGTGACGGATCCGTCATGAACTCCATTGAAAGTCAATGGAGGACGGATCCGTTTAGTATTGTCACACCGAACGGAAGTGTGAAAACGCTAGTGTGAAAGTAGCCTAAGTTGGGATTATCTCCTCTTCTACTGGAGGTGAAAACCTGGTCAGGACTCTACCCTCTAAAGGAACAACTTTTACCAAATGAGGCAGCGGAGAAATGGCCCAAGGGTCACTGAAAAAGGTTTAGGTGGAAACCCTTCTGTCCTGTGTGGGGGGCCCGGTCTGATCCTTGCTATGGGGCCCTTACTTCTCTATGTACGCCACTGATTAGAAATAATGACAGAAGGAATAATTCAGAGGCAGAAAGGAACCCAGCGCAGAAGAAGGACAGCGTCAGCACAGCCAAAACATTCCCAACGAGTGAAACGTAAAAATAAAAAATCCTCCACCATGCAGTGAAAAAAAAGGCACAACATCCTCAAATACAAAGAGAAAACGGCTAATAAGACACGGAGAGAGACAGATCCCGTCACAAGGGTCCACACTCCAGATTCAGAACCACACAATCTATTAGCCCAATCAAGTGGCTTTACATCTGGATCTAATGCACCTTCCTTGGGATCTCTATTACCATAAATCAGTGGTCCAAATTCACAATCAACATCAACGGTAACTTCTCCTCTGACTGTTTCCATTTTTAACAAACAATAGGAAAACATATCTACAAGTGGAGCAGAGATCCAAACAGAACAGGAACCACAATTACAAGTCATTTATCATCGATGCAGCTGAGGGACGGGCAGATACAGCTAATAAGCGAGGGCCGTCTACTACACCCGCACCTAATCGTCTATGAATTTGCCTGGAAATTGGCATTACATAAATGACATAAAAATCAGGAGAGATCCAAAGGAACATCAAGCATTGCACATATGGGAAAAAACTGGGAGATGAAGATGAGACACCAATAGACCAACCAGTGACACCACCACCCACATTGAGACCCAGATCTCACTTTACTCCACCTTGTCCACGATCCAGTAATATAGGAACGGTTGTTGAGCGAGTCACCAAAGATCTTAACAAAATGAAAATTTGTAAAAAATCCCACCAACGATGAAAAAATAGCCCCGAAAGAACTTATTGAAAATGAAGAGGTAGTAATAAAGCCGCCTGATAAAGGTGAGGATGAGGAGATCATGGAGATGTGGTAATACCGTTACTTAAAGGGGTTCTCCCATGAATAATGTGAAAAAATGATAATCAGACATCGTATAGTACATGACAATCTCTTTCTAATAAAGCTAGGACCAACCCTGTACCTCACATGGATCCAGAAATCTCCACATTCATTGCTCTGCTAGATTTATATCAAGCTGACAGCTCAAGGGGAGTGTCTTTTCTGCTGGAGCTAAGGGTGTGTGTCTCAGCTCTACCTATGACAGCTCAGGGGGCGTGTCTCAGCTCTCCCTATCACAGCTCAGGAGGTGTGTCTCAGCTCTCCCTATCACAGCTCAGGAGGAGTGTCTCAGCTCTCCCTATCACAGCTCAGGAGGCGTGTCTCAGCTCTCCCTATCACAGCTCAGGAGGTGTCTCCATGCTCTCCCTATCACAGCTCAGGAGGAGTGTCTCAGCTCTCCCTATCACAGCTCAGGAGGTGTCTCCATGCTCTCCCTATCACAGTTCAGGAGGCGTGCCTCAGCTCTCCCTATTACAGCTCAGGGGGCATGTCCATGCTCCTCCAGTCGGCGTCTCCCCTATCACAGCTCAGGAGGCGTGTCTCAGCTCTCCCTATCACAGCTCAGGAGGCGTGTCTCAGCTCTCCCTATCACAGCTCAGGAGGCGTGTCTCATCTCTCCCTATCACAGCTCAGGAGGCGTGTCTCAGCTCTCCCTATCACAGCTCAGGAGGCGTGTCTCAGCTCTCCCTATTACAGCTCAGGAGGCAGTTGAACAATGAAACTGAGCATGTGCGGCCTTCTCAGTGAGCAGGACAAAGAAATAAGTAAAAAAAACAAACAGCAGGTGGCGCTATGCAAATACATTACATTGAATAACTCAGTGGCTATACAAAAATGTAGTTACATGCAATTACAAAAGTATTCAGATTCAGGAACTGGTTTGAATACAATCCCTTTAAGGATTGTAACAAACACTATAGGAAGCAAAGGATAAAGAACCAAGGATGAATTCACACGCCCGAATAATATACATCCCACAACTGCCATGTTGTATGCTGTCCCCACGGTCAATAGAAATCAGAGTCCGGTTCCTGTGTCATGGAATATCACACCTGATTGTTCGGCAGAGGATTGCTAAACAGCGTTCGTATTGCAGTGTAACACTGCCAATGATTGCCCGATGAACGAGCGGCAGCAGATCATGCTGTCTAATTACAATCTGCTGCCGGCAAACCAGTAGACCAGAGTTCAGCAACCTCCAGCCCTCCAAGTGCTGTGAAACTACTTCTCCCATCATGCATACTTGATTGGCTGAACTCCCACAGAAGTGAAAGGAGCATGCTGGGAGTTGAAGTTTCACAACAGCTGGAGTGCTGATCCCTGCACTAGACAGTATGGGGACAAGTGATGGCATAATGATCGCTCCTCCATATACTGAGGAGGAGAACGCTACATGTGATAGCAGTGGTCTCCTCCGGTGGCGGCCTGTGTAATACAGGCTTTACATCAGCAATAAATTCCCATCCCCATCTGTCTCCGGCTCCAGGAAATTCACGTCTAATGATCACGTCACCTCTAATACGAGGTGGCCATTATACCAATATACACCATGAGCCGGGAACTAAAGCAGTCACTTCTATTTAGTCCTCAAAACGCACCCGACATCTCCATCATAATAATTTTATAGTAATATCCGGTAATCTAGACTACAAGAGGGAACGTGCTGGATCTAGAACTGTCTGGAGATGTCCTGACACAGATTTCTGACTACTACTCCAGGTGTTTTCACTGAGATAAAAAAAAAAGTTACCCTCTGGATTGTAAAACGCGCATTGTACACTAGTATTCGGATTCTGTCTCCCCCCCAGCCGCCAACATTTGTACCCTGCAGGGAAGACGTCTGATCTCTGTGTGCGGTGTAACTCACAATCACCATTGCTCAGCAGCAGATGTTACATGCTTCTTCTACAATGCAGCGTCTTCAGCACAGATGGAGACATACAGTAACCGCTCAGCAGTCAACACTGCAGCATAACGCTAATTGTATGGGAAATGAGCTGCTAAGAACCTGAGAAACTAAAAAGTAGTGTTCTTCAGGTGGCTGGGGTGAGGTTCTGCAGCAGCTGTAATATTAAGCAGCCTCTAGTAATCTACGTGATCGTTTTCTACTCTGTCGTGATTAAGGTTGTCACAATATCAAAATTTTGGTTCTGTTTCTACCATAAAAAAGTATTGTGATACTCGATACCATGCAAAAAATAAAACCCCAAAAAAGCCTCGTGTATTCCACATTTTATGGAAGGTCCGGCCCATAATAGAACAGTCCTGTCCTATTTATTTGGGGGGGGGGAGGGGGGGGACAAAAAAAACGTCGAACAGTGCGTTTTCTTTTACGGTCTTTACCGCATAGGAGATATTTTTGAATAGTTCGTACTTTTAGGGATGCGGCGATACTTAATATGCATTTTCTATTGTTTATATATTTTTATATGTAAAATTGGAACGGCGGGTCATTTAAAATGTTAATATTTTGGTGTGTGTTTTTTATTTTTTTATTTTAGCCCCCTTAAGGGACTACAACCTGGAATCTTTTGGTCCCTTGTCCTGTTCACCCTAAGGCCTCCTGCATACGGCCGTTGTTCAGCCGCTCCGTGCATTGGGGACCACAATTTGCAGTTCCCAATGGATGGGGACCATCTGTCCAGCTGCCACAACAGATCCAGTTCCATTCAACTTGAATGGGTCCATGATCTGTCCGCACCACAAATGTAGTCGGGGCCATTTCTTCAGTGTTCTTTTTTTTTCCCTTTGTGGCGTTTTAAAAAAATGGAAAACACTGAGCAGACACACGGCGCCTTATGTTTTTCTGAAAAAAAGAAGACTAAAGTACTTTGATGGTTTTTGTCTCGTCCCTGATGGTTATGACCACCTTTGGATTATTAATGATGACGTCACATTGATCGCTCACGTGTCGCTGCAGCCAATCACTGCTCTCAGGCTTCAGAGCCACAGTGCGGAGCAAAGGACGGGTACGTGGAGGTTTTCTTATTAATTTCTTAACTGCCTTTCCTGCTCTTCTGTATTTATTTATTTTTTCCAGTTTGTAAGAAAACCTCTTTAGGTAATCTTAAAAAAAAAAAAAGAAAAATCCCCAAAGGATTCCATATAAAATAAATGTCCTGTAGTCCAGACCAGGACCAACTGTGTATCTGCTGCACTGCAGAGCTGAAGGACCTGGGGAGGGAGGGGGCGGGTTGATGTCACCATCATGTGATAATGGCAGGGGGCGGGGCTCAGCATTAGAGTCACTGATCACATGACAGTGAGGTCACCCCAGGTCCTTCAGCTCTGGCAGTGCAGCAGATACTGGGCAGGTCCTGGTCGGTAGTCAGGGCTCTTGTTCTCTCTGGTATCAGCCATTCCTCCAGCCTGCAGGTAAGATGAGCTGTGAGGAGACAGTGTGGTGGAGAGCTCAGACATGTCACCTCAGGAGATCCTTCTCCGCTCCTCAGCTTAGTATGATGAGGGAGGAGTAGTAGTGGGGATAGTAGGGGTTGTAATCATTCGCTGGGGGTGGTGGTGGTGGGGGCTCTGAGAAGCGGGGCCCCTCCAGGCTCAGGAAGTGCTGTTCTGGAGGTAACATCTGGTCTTGTCCCCTGGATGATTTCCTCTCCTCTTCTCATAAAGGAGCCTGCAGTACTAGAAGCCTCCAGCTCCTCCAGTTCTCTCCTCTTCTCCTGAATGACCACCAAGGATGGACAGGAAGGAGATCAGCAGAAGAATATTAGACCTCACCTTGGAGATCATCTCCCTGCTGAGCGGAGAGGTAAACTTTTCTAGATTTCTCTCCTCTTTATTGTATTCTGTAACAAGTCAGACATCGGGAAGGAGAATCCATCATAGGAAGTGATAGGAAGAGTCCAGGGTCCTGTAGAACGGCCTCCAGACCTTCCAAGTGATGGAGAACCTGAAGATCAGCCCCCAGTATGGTGAGTGATGTGTCATGTGACCAGTGACCAATAGTCATGTTGTAGGAGCCATGAGAAGGTAAGTAGGCACGTTGTACCCAGGAGGAAAGGGCCGGAGGAGAGCACATGGCCCCTGAAGGGTTTATTCCCTAAGTGTCTCTCTCCATCCACAGGAGTACACAATAGTGAAGAAGACATCGGGGGACTGTGTGACTCCCATCATCCATCTCCAGGAGTCAGGAGGGCGGAGCAGGATCCCTCACCCCATCACAGAGCCTCACCCCCTGATACATGAGCAGAAGATCCTAGAACTCACCCACAAGATGATGGAGCTGCTGACTGGAGAGGTGACACTGCTGGGAATGCTGGGAAATTCTCCAGTAACAGCACTGGAGGGGTCTGGGTGATGACGGTGTCATTGTGTTGTCAGGTTCCTATAAGGTGTCAGGATGTCACTGTCTATTTCTCCATGGAGGAGTGGGAGTATATAGAAGGACACAAGGATCTGTACAAGGAGGCCATGATGGAGGAGCCCCAGCCTCTTATATCACAAGGTAAGAGCCGTCATGTGCAGTGTATACACGTGTGTGCAGTGATATGTAATGGAGGAGCACCAGCCTCTTATATCACAGGGTAAGAGCCGTCATGTGCAGTGTATACACGTGTGTGCAGTGACATGTAATGGAGGAGCCCCAGCCTCTTATATCAAAAGGTAAGAGCCGTCATGTGCAGTGTATACACGTGTGTGCAGTGATATGTAATGGAGGAGCACCAGCCTCTTATATCACAAGGTAAGAGCCGTCATGTGCAGTGTATACACGTGTGTGCAGTGACATGTAATGGAGGAGCCCCAGCCTCTTATATCAAAAGGTAAGAGCCGTCATGTGCAGTGTATACACGTGTGTGCAGTGACATGTAATGGAGGACCTGGGTCAGAGTTTCTGGTGGTCCGGGCCTTTAGAGCAGTAGGCTGGGTGTCATGTGAGAGCTGAGCCCCCGCTGTGTCTTGCACAGGAGACCCCTGCAGCGCATATTCTTGTCCATAGTACAAACACAGCGGCCTAGAATAAAGCCCATTAGTGGCCGCCCTAGAAGTCCTCCATCAGTGGTCATTAAGGGGTTAAATGTATTAATCTATCGGGCAGTGACTCCAGTAACCCATGGCTGTATGTGCTGGTATTAGGCTGACCTCTGGTGGTCACATCCTGGTATTGCACCTGACTGTGGTGTTTCTCCTTGGTGCAGATCACTGATGACTTCTGATAGTAATCAGGAATGGTCAGGACTGTGGGAAACTAGGGGGAAGGGGCTGTGTATCCGCACTGACTGATGTCATTATGCACTGTGTTGGCCCCGCCCCTTTCTGCACCATGGAAAGCTGAGGAACTAAAGACGTGTAAGAGAAATACTTCCTGTTCCTGTCAGTTATATCTTAGATACACACTGCACTGCCAGGAGCTTAGATACACACAGAGCTCAGGGTTTCTCCCGTCAGTGCAGCTTTATGAGGGTCTGAGTTTTGCGGGATGAGATGTACTTTCTCTCGGCCTCATTATCCGGGACATGGGACTCACTGATTAACCTTTATTCCTTTCTTTGGAGGTTTCATGAAGAAAACCAGCAATACGAGCCTTCTCCTTAATGAGCCACCAAGGATGGACAGGAAGGAGATCAGCAGAAGAATATTAGACCTCACCTTGGAGATCATCTCCCTGCTGAGCGGAGAGGTAAACTTTTCTAGATTTCTCTCCTCTTTATTGTATTCTGTAACAAGTCAGACATCGGGAAGGAGAATCCATCATAGGAAGTGATAGGAAGAGTCCAGGGTCCTGTAGAACGGCCTCCAGACCTTCCAAGTGATGGAGAACCTGAAGATCAGCCCCCAATATGGTGAGTGATGTGTCATGTGACCAGTGACCAATAGTCATGTTGTAGGAGCCATGAGAAGGTAAGTAGGCACGTTGTACCCAGGAGGAAAGGGCCAGGAACAAGATGATGAGATGGAGGAGTGCGGCCTGGAGGTGGATCTCTACCACTGGTCTGACATTTGTATAGACACATAGGCCCGGATTTACAAATCCTGTAGATGGCGCTCTCTCGGCGGTCTAGACCTTCCGCAGAGTTATCACAGGGGCTCCGGCTGGAGGACAGATCTGCTGCAGGGACAGGGACTCTTCACTGACTCTAGAACTATTGGCTGGATTACTTTGGGATAGACTTTTAAGATAGGATTTTGGTCCCAAATGGTAGGGTTGATAGGGCAGTAAGGGAAAGCCTTCATTACATTTTGCTTTAGGTTGTTTCCACATTCCACGAGAACAGAAGATCGTTCTTCCATCCTTATGTGATAAACTTTCTAATGACAGGGACGTGTCTTTCCATTGTTTAGATGTCAGGAGGTGTCTAATTCACCGCCTTGAAGCTACCTGGTTCAGTATCAAGAAAAAAATAGGGGTTTCTTTACCAGCGAAAGCAGGGGAACTCATTCCAGCAGAGACGTGTCCACCTCCTGTGCTGAGACCTCCTCAGATATGTAAGGTGGTCACCAGGGCTTCCCTCATACCTTTCTCAGACACTTGCAGTGTTGCCTCGTGTCTGATCTTGCCTTTGGTTGGAAAGTGTCACAGGGAGCCGGTGGTGCGTTTCCTCCGTACAACGCCGCCGGACTCCCACTGTTGTTCAGGAGCGAGGACGAGATGTGTGTTCTCATGTCCATGACAACAGGGGCTGGGAGGACTTAGCGCACGATCAGTCTCAGCGCAGCCGGCGTCCTCCCCATCCCCTTAACGACCGGCAGGAGGAGCTTCTAAGTGCTGGCCAGCGCTCAGCTATGAATATGTGTGCTATAGGTCACATGACCTACCTCTAAGTACTGGCAAGGAAGCCAACACTTCATGTTTCAGTTTGGGAATTAGGTCACGTGATGCTGCCTCATCACATGACCTACTTGGAGCCCTATTTAAACAGGCAGACTGCCAGCCACAGGTTGCCTGAGATTGGTCTTCCTTCCAGAGCTTGCAATTTGCTCATCTGTCACTTGACTTCGGCTTGTGTATTCGACTGCGTTCCCCGTCTCATCCTTTTGTACCGCGCTACCTCCTGGTTTTGACTTCGGCTTGTTCGTTTGACCTTGTTTGTGCTCGCTCCTTTGGCTTTGACGTGACCTCCCGGTTTGACCCTTTGCTCGGTGACTACTCGTTATTGTGTGTGTCTGTTCTGTCGTTTGTTTACTGTTTTCTCCTTTTTTTACCCCCTTCCCCGTACGCCCCAGTACGTACTTAGGCGAGGGATAGTCGACCAGTTGTGTGCCGTTGCCTAGGACGGGTCGTACAAGTAGGCAGGGACAGAGGTGGGGTTGAAGTCAGGGCTCACAATTCCCCTGTCGTGACAGAAAGTCTTGCAGGCAGTTGTCCCCTGGAATTTGCTTTACTTCTACTTTATTTTTCCAGGGGTGCAGTTATGGGAGAGGAGGTCAAAGGATTACACTTACTGTTAACCTATATTCCTAAACCCATTACAGCTCCCCGTCCTTTTCCTTCCCCATTTTTCTTATTATGTTCTTGCACTTTTTCTGTGTCTTGTTCACTAGAGCATATAAAGGAGATAGTAAGAATTAAGGCTGCTCAGATTAGGTCGGGCTTTCTTCTCTGTCTAAACATTGGCCGATGTCTAGTAAAACTGAAGTGTGGAGAGACGTGTACTGCGTGTCAAACTTTCATAGAAACCAGGAGATTACTCTGTCCTCATTCTGCTGTGACCCTAAAGATCCCATTGAAGAACAGTTTAAACTGCTTTATGTCAGGAACACGGTTATCCAGTACTTAGATGCCACGAAGCCCTTCAGGAAAGATAACAATTTATTGATTCAGTTTTTAGGCCACAACAAAGGTAGGAAGCTTTCCAAAGCGTCTGTCGAGCGCTGGATTAAAAACACTATTTCCTGTTGCTCCTCCATAATGGGAAAAGCAGAACCTCCTATCATTAAGGCCCATTCCACCAGGGCCATGGCCTCTTCCTGGGCAGAAAAGGCTGGGGTCTCCTAAACATTACCGGTTAAACGTTTCTGCCTCATCCGATCTGACCTTTGGTCAGAAGGTCTTGCAGACAATAGCCCCCCTTCTATTTAATGGTGGATGAAATGGAAAAACCGTAATTAGACTTACCGGTAATTCTGTTTCCTTGAATCCACCATGACGGCCCGTATATTCCCTCCCTGTTATGTAATTCCCTGAGTATGATACTCGGTGGATGTTTGTTGAGTTGCTGTCTCTTTTATCTCTTAATATTATAAAAATGAGTTTCTATCTGTCTGTCCGTCTGTCTGTCCGTTTTCTATGCGCGACCAAACTACTGGACCGATTTTCACCAAATTCGGCACACAGGTACATCATGTGCCCAGGAAGGTTTTAGACCAGGTCTCATCTCTCTAGGACATAACGTTCCCGAGATATTCCCAAAATATGACCTGCATTAGCCAATATTAGCCTGACAGCATTGGTTTTAAACCCCAACTGCCATTCTCTGCACAGACACATACAGGGAGGGCAGGTTTCCATAACAACACAGCCAGGTAATTAGCAGCCAGCTGAGGAGCTCAGGTAACAATCCGGTCATTTCTATTCAATGCTTTAAAGGGGCAGAGAGCTGTGAATGATACTGTTAAAGGGATAGTCCGGTTACCATAGATATAACTTATGTTTTAGACTAATTTTAGACTATGACCGTTCAGTAGTAAATCTTCCACTGCTACCCATTGCGTGTCCTCATAAATTACCATGGCACCGACCTGTGATTCACACCACTCTCAAAAGAAGGACTTACAACACCTGCTCCAGTTTTCACTAAGCCACACCCTGACAGGCCACGCCCCCTCCCCCCTCCGCAGCCAATTGGGATGCAGGGGTGGGAGGGTGAGTTTCTCTCTGCAACAACACACAGAAACATTAGATGAAATAGACTAATATTAGACTACTACTGTTCAGTAGTAATAAAAGATATTTTCTTCCACTAAAAGGACTTAAAAGCAACCCCTCCCCCAGGTCCCGCTAAACCACGCCTCCCACTCGGCAGCCAATGGGGATTGAAAAAATGAAGGTAAAAATCAACTTCTGTCAGCTACAGGAATGGGTGGGAAGGAGACTTTCTCTCTGCAATGACACACACACAAACATTAAATGAAATAGAATATACCCGTTCGAAGCAATGTTTTCTTCCACTGCTACCCACTGTGTTTCCTCAAATTACCATGGCATTGACCTATAATTCAGGCCACCCTGAAAAGAAGGACCTAAAAGCACCCCCCCCCAAGGTCCCGGTAAACCACACCCCCGACCCGGTCAGGTCATTGCCCCCTCCCACTTCGCAGCAAATGGGGATTGAAAAAACGAAGGCAAAAATGTCAGCTGCATTGACTTTCTCTCTGCAATGACACACAGAAACACTAAATGAAATAGATGAAATATACCCGGGGGAAGCCGGGTCCTTCTGCTAGTGTGTATATATATATCTTATATTATACATATGGGAAATTTTTTTTTTCAAAGTGTCTCTCTCCATCCACAGGAGTACACAATAGTGAAGAAGACATCGGGGGACTGTGTGACTCCCATCATCCATCTCCAGGAGTCAGGAGGGCGGAGCAGGACCCCTCACCCCATCACAGAGCCTCACCCCCTGATACATGAGCAGAAGATCCTAGAACTCACCCACAAGATGATGGAGCTGCTGACTGGAGAGGTGACACTGCTGGGAATGCTGGGAAATTCTCCAGTAACAGCACTGGAGGGGACTGGGTGATGACGGTGTCATTGTGTTGTCAGGTACCTATAAGGTGTCAGGACGTCACTGTCTATTTCTCCATGGAGGAGTGGGAGTATATAGAAGGACACAAGGATCTGTACAAGGAGGCCATGATGGAGGAGCCCCAGCCTCTTATATCACAAGGTAAGAGCCGTCATGTGCAGTGTATACACGTGTGTGCAGTGATATGTAATGGAGGAGCACCAGCCTCTTATATCACAAGGTAAGAGCCGTCATGTGCAGTGTATACACGTGTGTAGTGCAGTGACATGTAATGGAGGAGCCCCAGCCTCTTATATCACAAGGTAAGAGCCGTCATGTGCAGTGTATACACGTGTGTGCAGTGACATGTAATGGAGGAGCACCAGCCTCTTATATCACAAGGTAAGAGCCGTCATGTGCAGTGTATACACGTGTGTGCAGTGACATGTAATGAAGGAGCACCAGCCTCTTATATCACAAGGTAAGAGCCGTCATGTGCAGTGTATACACGTGTGTGCAGTGACATGTAATGGAGGAGCCCCAGCCTCTTATATCACAAGGTAAGAGCCGTCATGTGCAGTGTATACATGTGTGTGCAGTGACATGTAATGGAGGAGCACCAGCATCTTATATCACAAGGTAAGAGCCGTCATGTGCAGTGTATACACGTGTGTGCAGTGACATGTAATGGAGGAGCCCCAGCCTCTTATATCACAAGGTAAGAGCCGTCATGTGCAGTGTATACACGTGTGTGCAGTGATATGTAATGGAGGAGCACCAGCCTCTTATATCACAAGGTAAGAGCCGTCATGTGCAGTGTATACACGTGTGTGCAGTGACATGTAATGAAGGAGCACCAGCCTCTTATATCACAAGGTAAGAGCCGTCATGTGCAGTGTATACACGTGTGTGCAGTGATATGTAATGGAGGAGCACCAGCCTCTTATATCACAAGGTAAGAGCCGTCATGTGCAGTGTATACATGTGTGTGCAGTGACATGTAATGGAGGAGCACCAGCTTCTTATATCACAAGGTAAGAGCCGTCATGTGCAGTGTATACACGTGTGTGCAGTGACATGTAATGGAGGAGCCCCAGCCTCTTATATCACAAGGTAAGAGCCGTCATGTGCAGTGTATACACGTGTGTGCAGTGACATGTAATGGAGGAGCACCAGCCTCTTATATCACAAGGTAAGAGCCGTCATGTGCAGTGTATACACGTGTGTGCAGTGATATGTAATGGAGGAGCACCAGCCTCTTATATCACAAGGTAAGAGCCGTCATGTGCAGTGTATACACGTGTGTGCAGTGACATGTAATGGAGGAGCACCAGCATCTTATATCACAAGGTAAGAGCCGTCATGTGCAGTGTATACACGTGTGTGCAGTGACATGTAATGGAGGAGCACCAGCCTCTTATATCACAATAATATGCCCAGTTTAATATCGGACAAGAAAATGTTCAGAAAAGGATTATACAGCCTGACATGGAGTTTCTCAGTAATTACACCGGTCTCATCAGGTCTAAGATGTATTTGATACTACAGGCAGTTTGTATTGTGAAATCTAGTGCGACCATCTTTGATAACATTATGGACAATCTGATCAGGACCATAGTCTTCATGTAACAGGATAATGTGCCATGAGGTAGAGCACATATCTCAGGCTGAATTCATGGACATGACATTGAGGTCTAATGGTTAGAGTCTCATCTGATCACTTCTCCATATACTGCAATGATGTAACATTGCAGCCTATAGGAGATTAACAGAATCTTATCTGTGGCAGGCCTCGGAACATGTATTGGCTTGATTGCCAGACATGGTTGGTTTTTTCATATTTTTGAGCCATGTTTGTGGGAAAAAGTGGTGAGAGTGTGTTGACCAGAACTTTATCAGTGAAGAATGCAGAGCTATGTAAGGCTGGAATCACACATGCAGTTTTTGGTGCAGTCTTTTAAATCAAATCCAGAAGTGGATTCAAAATTAATGAACCTTTAGTTCCTGCGGGATCCACTTCCAGCCTAATAGGAATGTTACACATTTGTCTGTTCTTTTTATTCCAATTTTTACCTTCACAGAGAATCCCAGTGAGAATTCTGAGGGAAACTTCATGTTATCGCTATATTATAAAGAAGAAGACGATGAGGATATCATGCAGCACTTTTCAGAAGACATCATTACCCTTAAAGTACATCCAAGACTTCATAGTCCACATCTATCGTATAATCCTAATTACGAGGAACCATCTCCTGACCAGTCACAGATTTTTATCAGAAGTACAGAGCAGAAAGGGGATAAAGGCTTCCAGTTCATAAAAAGCTCAGGTCTTACACACATGGAAATTCACACAGTAGAGAAGCTCTATTCATGTTCAAGTTGTGGGAAATCTTTTACAGATAAATCACTTCTTTCTAAACATGAGAGAAGTCACACAGGAGAACAACCAAATATATATTCAGGACATTGTATAGACTTACCACTTCTTGATACACATCAGAGCAATCACACAGTAGTGAAGCCATATTCATGTTCAGAATGTGGGAAGTGCTTCATAAATAAATCAGATCTCATTAAACATGAGAGTTATCACACAGGAAATAAGCTGTATCCATGTTCAGAATGTAGGAAATGTTTTACCACCAAATCAAATCTTGTTGCCCATAGGCGACTTCACACAGGAGAGAAACCATATTCATGTTCTGAATGTGGGAAAAGTTTTTCTCTCAAAACAAATCTTGTTGCCCATGAGAGAATTCACACAGGAGAGAAACCATATTCATGTCTAGAGTGCGGAAAGTGCTTTACAAATAAATCAGTTCTTGTTAGACATGAGAGAACTCACACAGGAGAGAAGCTGCATTCATGTACAGAATGTGGGAAAAGTTTTAACACAAAATCACAACTTGTTACACATGAGCGAAGTCACACAGGTGAGAAGCCGTATTTATGTTCAGAATGTGGGAAATGTTTTACACAGAAACCACAACTTATTTTCCATGTGAGAAGTCACACAGGAGAGAAACCATATTCATGTTCAGAATGTGGGAAAGGTTTTACACGGAAATCATATCTTGTTAGACATGAGAAATGCCACGCAGGGGAGAAGTTGTATTCATGTTCAGAATGTGGGAAATGTTTTACACATAAAGAATATCTTATTGCGCATGAGAAATGTCACACAGGAGAGAAGCCATATTCATGTTCTGAATGTGGAAAATGTTTTACTTGGAAATCACATCTTGTTTCCCACGAGAGAATTCACACAGGAGAGAAGCCATATACATGTTCACAATGTGAGAAATGTTTTAGTGATAAATCACATCTCATTATACATGAGAGAAGTCACAAAGAAGAGAAGCCGTATTTATGTTCAGAATGTGGGAAATGCTTTAGACAGAAATGTCAACTTGTTTCTCATGTAAAACGTCACACAGGAGAGAAGCCGTATTCATGTTTAGAATGTGGAAAATGTTTTAAAGATAAAATGTATTTTGTTGCACATCAGAGAGGTCACACAGGAGAGAAGCCGTTTTCATGCTCAGAATGTGGGAAATGTTTTACTACTAAAGCCATACTTATCAACCATACGAAAATTCACACAAGAGAGAAGCAATGCTGATGTTTCATATAAGGAAAATATTTTGTAAGGAAATCAAATACCAAAGCTCATGAGTTCAAAAGAAACTATAGAACATATTTTTAATATGGGAAATGCTATAACGGCAAAAAAAAGAACTTTAAACTGATGTTATTCACAGAGCGGGAAATAACTGGGACTACATGGCAACATGTCAGGTGACAGCAAGTCTCAGAGCTGAGATTTGGCTGTAAAAAAAAAAAAAAAATCATCCAAACTGCAGTCACATATGACTTACATAGTGTGACCGGGATCCATGAAGGAATAGTATAGTGGACATAAGGAAGAGAAGAAGAGCCTTGTTTACCTCCAGAGCAGTGAAGATGAACTGTCCCCATGAACCTTGCTTCTTATCTCTGTATTCACACCTCCACCCACACTGCGGGAGAGTCCAGAGTGACATGGGGAGAAGTAACGACGCTCCATGTAATAGTTTTATAACTTATGTGGACATATTAATATTTCATCTTCATCCAAACAGTATTTACAGATAAAATAAACTCTTCTATTTTCTCCACGACATCGTCACCATTGTCACTGACAGACATTGTCTTCTTGGCTCATATTCTACTTCCTCCTCGCGCTGTGACCTTCATTGCTCCTACAGACTAACCCTCCTGTGTGGAGACAGTGATATTGGTGACATGATGACTATATCACTGATTTATCTGACCGGGTGATCTGTGATAATTAACCCCATATGTACATTCCTGAGGTTTAATGGTAAACCTATCTAGATACTGGAGCTGAGGGATATATCGGGGGTGGGAATCACTGGTGATGTCACATCTGTTAATTAACCCCTGAATAATGGGAACATGAAGTCAGTGACCAAGTGATGCTCATATATGTGTTTCATATGTATCCTCCTCCTTCTTTATTACCTGCTGTAATAGGAGCATTTTTTTAATATGTGTACTGAATATTAATAATATGAAAATTGATTCTTCTGACTCCGCCTCCTTACTAACGTTCTGTTCCCTTATGTGTATCCTAACGTGCGTACTTGGACTACAATTGGAAGAAAGGAAAAGGGTTAATAATGTGGATGAATCAAAAGGAAAAGGGTTAATACTATGGACCAAGGCAGGGAAAGGGTTAATTATATCGGGGTTAATGGATTGCCTTTAGTGCAGCAGGGAGAGGGTTAATGATGAATGCTTGTTGTATGGGGGGGAATAGAGCAGGGAAAGGGTTAATAAAAATTCACAGCCAAAGTTGCTCGTCTTCCAGGGGGTTAATGCTCGCTTCCTAGGGTTTGCTCTTCCTCTAAGGGGATGATGCTAATCTTGCTCCTTGGCCCTGGAGATGTCCTCGCTTGTGGGGCCTTTCGCTTGGCTCCACTGCCAGGTTATTTAAAGCCGGTGGGGGCGCACTCCTCTATTTGACATCACTGCACCTGTACCCGCTGCCAGGCAGAGGATCTGTTTGATTCTCTTGCCTTTATGTACCCGCATACAGGATGCATCACCGGAGACGTCCGCCATCATGCTGAGCGGTTGCCACCAGGAAGAGGACCTCTTTGATCCTATACCTCTGATGTGCTCGCAACTGGACACATTTGTCCAGTTTCCTGGGAGGCTTCCCTCCCCAGCAGGCGCATGTGAACTTGGGCCCATGTGCGCTAGCAAGGGCATCTTTAAGGGGGACAATATACATATATAGGCACTTCCCTCTACGGGGACACTATTAAAGGGGGAGAGCATCTCTAGGGGGCACTACTATCAAAGGGGGAGAGCATCTCTAGGGGGCACTACTATTAAAGGGGGAGAGCATCTCTAGGGGGCACTACTATTAAAGGGGGAGAGCATTTCTGGGGGGGCACTTCCCTCTACACCTGCAGAGCATAAATGGAGACATGTTGATGAATTATTAGTATTTTGTATGTCTCTGATAAGTACTGGCCGCTCATTTGGTTTATACTTTTGTTGAATAATGAATACACTGCATTTTTTTCATTGTTAATATTAGAGATGAGCGAACGTGCTCGAAACGAGCACTGTACCGCTCGGCTCCCCTCCGCTCGCCTGAGGAGGATGGAAGCGGCTGCCTGCGCCCGTGCGAGCGCAGGGGAGCCGAGAGGTACAGTGCTCATTTCGAGCACGTTCGCTCATCTCTAGTTAATATGCATCTCTCAATACACCACCATCCCCCGGCTGTGGGGAATAATACTATAACATAAATTATATAAAATGTCATTGCACAAGAGCAGCCCAGTTATATTGCTATATGGTCACAATATATCTTTGGGTGATTTATAGTTTTCATTTCAGGTTGTACATTGGGATATAAAAGGTCCATTGATGCCACATAACGGCTTTTAGAAATCATTTGTAAATCCTGTAATTTAAATCTTACAGGTAAAGAGGTTTTCTCACCTCAGACATTTATGGTGTATCCACAGGCGGAGAGGAGGCCTGGTTACAGATACAGTCAGGATCACTGCACTACGCTGTATCTTTACCTCACATTCACTTCTATGGGCCTCACAGAAACAGTCGTGCAGTCACCTCCACAGCTGCTCTCTCTGACTGAAAATGAAACTAACTCCTCAGTCACACGTAGCTCCTCCCTTTTAGTCTCAATCTGAACCACCAGTCAGGTGTTAGACCCAGCACCTGTGTCTTCCTGTCTCCTCAGCAGCTCTCTCTGACTGAAAATGAAACTAACTCTTCAGTCACACGTAGCTCCTCCCCCTTAGTCTCACTATGAACCACCAATCAGGTGTTAGACCCAGCACCTGTGTCTTCCTGTCTCCTCTGCTGGACAGATATAAAAACTCTCAAGAATGGACAGCTCTCAGAGAAAGCTCCTCCATTTTCGTCTGTAAGACACCCACCAGTCAGGGGTGCACCACCAATGAGGCCAGGTGAGGCAATTGCCTCAGGCAGCACCAGGTAGGGGCAAGAGGGGGCAGCGGAAGGACCATGGACAATGAGCTTTTTCATTGTGGCAAAGGAGTTTAAGTTTAAGAAATTGGCATTGGGAGGGGGGACAATTTCAGTTTTCGCCTCAGGCAGCAGAAAGGCTAAGTGCACCCCTGCCACCAGTGCCAAGTACATAACAGGTCATCCTGGACAGTAGTCTCTCCCTATTCTTAAGCCTGCTATGCCAGAGAAGGCCATCTTTCCCTTTCCTCAGACATTGACTATAAAGAAACTATCAGCATGTCAGTAGTGTAACATTTGCTCTCCTATAGGACCACCATTACATAATACTCCACACTGCCGCCAAGTACAGAACCCTAATGTTCAACAGTATTCTGCATGAATCTACAAATATATCAATATTCATTTAAGGGGTTGTCCCACAAAAATATTCTACAGTTTTCAAACCAGAACCTGGATCTGAAGACTTTTGTAATTGCATGTAATTTAGCATAGCCACCGAGTTATTCCATAAAATGTACCTGTACAGCGCCACCTGCTGTTTGTTCTTTTTCTTATTTCTTTGTCCTGCTCACTGAGACGGTCGCACATGCTTGCACAGATCAGAGCTAAGCGATTGTTTTTTTACTTTATATGCTTTTTTATTATATAACTGCTGCTGTGTCTGCATGTGTCATTTATTCACTTAGCCATTGTTAAGCCTATTTATTCTCGTATCTCAGAATCCACAGTAAAACAGTAGTACAGAAACCATTTTATTGTTAAAGGGGTTGTCTCACGAAAAATATTCTACAGTTTTCAAACCAGCACCTGGATCTGAATACTTTTGTAATTGCATGTCATTAAAAATTTTGTATAGCTACTGAGTTATTCAGTAACATGTATCTGTATAGGACCACTTAATTTCTTATTTCTTTGACCTATTCACTGAGCAGGCCGCACATGCTCAGTTTCAACTTTTAACTGCCTACTGAGCTGTGATAGGCAGAGCTGAGACACGCCTCCTTAGCTGCAGCAGAAAAGACACTCCCCTTGAGCTGTCAGCTTGATATAAATCTAGCAGATCAATGAATGGGGAGATCTCTGGGTCCATGTGAGGTACATGGCTGGTTCTAGCTTTGTTAGAAAGGTATTGTCATGGACTATATGATGTCTGATTTTCATTTTTTACATTATTCGTGGGATAACCCCTTTAAATATTAGTCAAAACAGTCTGGTCTATGACAATACACTCTATAGTTTGCCTCAGAAAACCTTGGAAGACCCTAATCTAAGTTCTTCCTTGAATGCAACTTAAGGTGGGACCATATGGAACAATTCAGAGCAGTAGATAGTCACACAGAATTTTACTTCAAGGCAAAGTTACATAACATTATCTCAATATAGTTAAGGCAGTAAACTTGTTTTATTCTCATTTCAGACATGTGTGGCATATCTGAGATAGGGGACCCACCCTTTGGTTTCTGCACCTATCTCTAGAATGGGGGCCCTGATGAGCTTGTCTGCATCAGTAAGGCCATTTCACACCTGGGGCGCAGGGCTCTGGCAGGCTGTTCCGGTGGGTGAACAGTTCTGGCCCCAAACGTGCACCTGCGGCAGCACGGATCCGGCTGGCTGTTCACCCACCGTAACAGCCTGCCGGGGCCCCGTGCCGCAGGTGTGAAAGTAGCCTAAACCAGGCCACCTTTCTCAGCGTATGAATAAATGTCTGATAACTGTAAGATTTCAAATACAGAATTTATTAAATGTTTTCTAACAACTATCATGTGGCATCAATGGACCTTTTAAATCCAAATTAGTGATGAGCGAATGGAGTTCAGCCTGCTGTGTCCAAACCCGGTTTGTTCCTGCACATAAGTCATATTGCTTAGGGATACATAGCTCCGTACGTGCGTGTAATGTATGGGCTACAGTGAGGCTCTTCTAAGATGGCAGTGGGTAACAGAAGACTTCATTTGTCTTGTGGATGAGCTGTTACTGTAAGTAGCGGAACATGCATTACTGTATTGCACAACGAACATGAAGCCGGGTTCGTTGATAATAGAGAGCTGCCTTCTCTTCTGTTTACCTACTCGCTGCTGCAGTTAGGTTTAATTACAGTTTGATCACAACTCCACCATCCCCATTTACAACAATGAGATGGCTTCATCCTATTCACGTGAATAGGAGGGAGCCGTCCCATTGACATGAATGAGACGGCAGAGTTGTAATTACACTGTTTACTGCTGCAATTTCGTCGGTGAGCAGGTAAACAGAAGAGAAGGCAGCGCTGGAGCAAGCTCCGCACTCTCTTCAAACAGCTGATCATCAGAAGTGGTGGTAGTCACCTCCCCCCTTCCACCAATCTGATATTGATAGGTCATTAATATTTAAAAAAAAAGGGGGACAGCGCCTATAAACTGTCTGTTTTGGAAATTTTCTTAAAATTTTGTAAAAATTGTTAATAAAATTCTAAGCCTTCTAAAATTATAAAAAAATAAAATGACATTTACAAAATGATGCCAACAAAATACACACGTGGTGAATGTTAATAACTATTTTGTACGGTATCACTATCTGCTAATTTTTCGTAAAACATATCCGCTCAATGTGTCATGAGAAACATTCTCAGAATTGGTTGGATAAGTTAAAGTCGGGATGCTCAACCTGCGGCCCTCCTGCTGTTGTAAAACTACAACTCCCACCATGCACTGCTGTAGGACGATAGCTGTAGGCTTTCCGGGCATGATGGGAGTTGTAGTTTTGTAACAGCTGGAGGGCTGCAGGTTGAGCATCCCTGAGTTAAAGCATTCCAAAGTTATTACCACATAAAATGACAGATGTCCGATTTGCAAAATTAGGCCTAGTCAAGTGGGAATACAAGGGAGGTAGTCCCGGTCTGTAAGTGGTTAAATACCGTTTGGATGAAGATGAAATATTAATATGTCCACATACGTTATAAAACTATAACATGGAGCGTCGTTACTTCTCCCCATGTCACTCTGGACTCTCCCGCTGTGTGGGTGGAGGTGTGAATACAGTGATAAGAAGCAAGGTTCATGGGGGCAGTTCATCTTCACTGCTCTGGAGGTAAACAAGGCTCTTCTTCTCTTCCTTATATCCTCAGTACTTTTCCTCCACGGATCTCGGTCACGATTTACCTCAGAAATATAATTTGATGACGTGGCAGATCCAGGATAATTCCACCCCCAATAAACAAAAAACTGTTTACTGACTATAAGGCAGGAACTAAACAGCGGCACGTCCACAGAGCTGAACCCGGACCTACCCTTACTTTCACCCAGGCAGCCCGCCTGACTAGGCATCGGAGCATCTCATGCTCCAATGTCCTCCGCTAATTAGCGCAGGGCAAAGGCATTTAGCCCGGTTCCGGTGACGAACCGGGCTCTGCTGGGCGGAGGCTTTCGCCCAGCAGTGAGCCCGGTTGATATCACCGGCGCTGATGGGCGGGCTTTAGCGTGGCCCTAGCCAGTAAAACGGCTAGGGCAGCGCTAAAGCCGGCCCATTACAGCCGATGACGTCACCGAACACACTGATGGGTGGAAGCCTCCACCCGGCAGTGTGTATAATGTAAACAAAAAACCCTTGCCCTGCGCGATCCAGTGCAGGGCAAGGGAGGGCATCGGAGCATGAGATGCTCCGATGCCCTAGTCAGGTAGGCTGTCTGGGTGAAATTAGGGGTATTCCGGGTTCAGCTGTGAACCCGGACAACCCCTTTCAGCTTTTCTACAGTTTGGCTGATTTTTTTTACAGCCAGATCTCAGCATTGAGGCTACTGTCACATCCGGTTTTGAGAGTCTCACAGCCCAACGCTTCAGTTTTGTCCTCATTCACTGTGGACCTATTTATTCTAAGGCACCCAAAGTAAAAGAATGGAGCAGAAGACTGATGCCGAGCATTCCTAGAGGAACAGTTTCCTGGAAAGTGGATTGGTCATTGTGGACCAGTTGAATGGCCTCCAAGATCTCCTGATATGACCCCCTTAGACTTTTATCTTTGGGGTCATCTGAAGGCAATTGCCTATGCTGTGAAGATATGAGATACTACAGATACTGGAAGCCTGTGCTAGCATTTCTTCTGCGGTGTTGCTATCAGTGTGTGGAGTGGGAGAAGAGGGCTGCATTGACAATCCAACACAATGGGCAGCACTTTGAACACATTTTATAAGTGGTCAGAAACGTGTAAATAATTCATGAAAGAATAAAGTTACGTTACCTGATTTTTTACCATTCATCTGTTCCACTTTATTGGGCAAAATTAATTGTAACTGATCCCATACCACAAAGGGTTAAGCAGGTCCTTACAGAGAATGGAGTTTAGACAATTCAATCTGAATCAGCCAAATCCAATCACAGTTCCAGACCTGTCCACTAGGAGGCGAGAGGTCTGTACCGTGCATGGAGTTTAGACACAACCGCCAGTATCTGCTGCACTGCCGGAGCTGAAGGACCTCGGGTGACCTTACCGTCATGTGATCAGTGCAGGGGGTGGGGTCAGCAGTGGAGAGGAGAAGAGGTGGTGGTATTGTGATGTCACTGTCATGAGGCGGAGCTCAGTAGTTTAGAGTTGGTAATGAAGCACCTGGGGTGACGTCACTATCATATGATCAGCGCAGGGGATGGAATTCAGCTGCAGATTGGAGGCGAGGACTTCACAATTATGAGGTCAATTTACCCACCTAACAAGAGAACCGCCCCTGAACTGATCACATGACAGTGACATCACAACACGTCCTTCCACACCAATTCTCCTTTCCACTGCTGACCCCACCCCCTGAACTGATCACATGATGGTGACATCACCCCAGGTCCTTCAGCTCTGGCAGTGCAGCAGATACTGGGCAGGTCCTGGTCGGTAGTCAGGGCTCTTGTTCTCTCTGGTATCAGCCATTCCTCCAGCCTGCAGGTAAGATGAGCTGTGAGGAGACAGTGTGGTGGAGAGCTCAGACATGTCACCTCTGGAGATTCTCCTCCATTACACACAAGGAATCCTTCTCCGCTCCTCAGCTTAGTATGATGGGGGAGGAGTAGTAGTAGTGGGGGTTGTCATCATTCGCTGGCCCCAGATTGTCCTGGTGAGGGGCCCCTGCATCCAGGAGGAGAATGAATGGAGCGGGGCCCCGGCCTGAGCTCAGCTCTCTCCAGTCTCTTCTCTAGGAGTTCTGGACACAGCTGAGCACAGCCCAGAGGTGGGACCTGCATCTATCAGACATTTATCTCCTGTGGAGACACCAGAAATCTCCATGTTGGGGCCCTTGGAATCCATGTGGTGGGGGCTCTGAGAAGTGGGGCCCCTCCAGGCTCAGGAAGTGCGGTTCTGGAGGTGACATCTGGTCTTGTCCCCTGGATGATTTCCTCTCCTCTTCTCATAAAGGCGCCTGCAGTACTAGAAGCCTCCAGCTCCTCCAGTTCTCTCCTCTTCTCCTGAATGACCACCAAGGATGGACAGGAAGGAGATCAGCAGAAGAATATTAGACCTCACCTTGGAGATCATCTCCCTGCTGAGCGGAGAGGTAAACTTTTCTAGATTTCTCTCCTCTTTATTGTATTCTGTAACAAGTCAGACATCGGGAAGGAGAATCCATCATAGGAAGTGATAGGAAGAGTCCAGGGTCCTGTAGAACGGCCTCCAGACCTTCCAAGTGATGGAGAACCTGAAGATCAGCCCCCAGTATGGTGAGTGATGTGTCATGTGACCAGTGACCAATAGTCATGTTGTAGGAGCCATGAGAAGGTAAGTAGGCACGTTGTACCCAGGAGGAAAGGGCCGGAGGAGAGCACATGGCCCCTGAAGGGTTTATTCCCTAAGTGTCTCTCTCCATCCACAGGAGTACACAATAGTGAAGAAGACATCGGGGGACTGTGTGACTCCCATCATCCATCTCCAGGAGTCAGGAGGGCGGAGCAGGACCCCTCACCCCATCACAGAGCCTCACCCCCTGATACATGAGCAGAAGATCCTAGAACTCACCCACAAGATGATGGAGCTGCTGACTGGAGAGGTGACACTGCTGGGAATGCTGGGAAATTCTCCAGTAACAGCACTGGAGGGGTCTGGGTGATGACGGTGTCATTGTGTTGTCAGGTTCCTATAAGGTGTCAGGATGTCACTGTCTATTTCTCCATGGAGGAGTGGGAGTATATAGAAGGACACAAGGATCTGTACAAGGAGGCCATGATGGAGGAGCCCCAGCCTCTTATATCACAAGGTAAGAGCCGTCATGTGCAGTGTATACACGTGTGTGCAGTGATATGTAATGGAGGAGCACCAGCCTCTTATATCACAAGGTAAGAGCCGTCATGTGCAGTGTATACACGTGTGTGCAGTGACATGTAATGGAGGAGCACCAGCCTCTTATATCACAAGGTAAGAGCCGTCATGTGCAGTGTATACACGTGTGTGCAGTGACATGTAATGGAGGAGCACCAGCCTCTTATATCACAAGGTAAGAGCCGTCATGTGCAGTGTATACACGTGTGTGCAGTGATATGTAATGGAGGAGCACCAGCCTCTTATATCACAAGGTAAGAGCCGTCTTGTGCAGTGTATACTCAGACGTGGTGTGAACAGGTCCTTACTGTTATAAGGAGAGTCCATCATAGTGACTTTCCAGTCGTTCTCCTGCCCTTCATGTCTGGGATCCTCTGGTCCCTCCACAAGCAGAGAAGATACAACCTGCTACACGTGACTGGAGGAGGAGGTCACATCCTCCTGCATTTCTTATTGTCGGTTCTCCAGTCACACACACGTCTTCCAGCAATAAGTGTACGGCCCAGAGTGTTCCGACTGTTGTGCAGCATTGGGCAATGTTCACACTCAGGGTTGTTTCTGCAGGAGGTGCAGGGATTAGTATAAGGCACATTCAGAAGAGTAGAACTCTTACAGAAATGTCTTCAGCCTCTTCCACCGTCTGCAAACCATGACTCTTCCTCCACCGAGACCAAACCATGGTGTTCCCTTTACAAGCCCCAACCAAGGCTTATAATGTTACTGAACCAATAATCCATTCTGGTGAAGGTATGGTGAGGTTTATGGTGATGGTGGGAGTAATAGGTGTATTGTCAACTTCGGAAGAACGAAGACATTTTCAGAAAAGGCGACGCTGGAGATCAGGAGCAGTGGGACCATCAGTCAGTCTGCATTTTTAGAGAAAGTAAGAATAAAATCGCCTCCGATCAGGACGGCCGAGTGTCCCGAGGAGTCCAGTCACGACCAGAAGGGATATCAGGGTCTCAGTGGCAGCATGTATTTTACATAGGGTAAAGGGATGGCCTAAAAGAGGATGGATGGTCATAGATCTACCTGCCGATCCTCAGCGTGTTACTTCTAAGGGCCCTTTCACACGACTGTGGAGCATGGTCTGGGACGGTCCATGAAAACCCGGACTGTGCTCCTTCTGAGGGCAGGAGCGCACATCGACATTGGTTGCTATGACGCCGTGCGCTTCCTGAGGCTGCCGCTATACAGTGTATCACTGTACAGCGGCGGCCTGAGGAGCACGGTTCGAGTTTTCACGGACTGTCCCGAACCGTGCTCCACGGTCGTGTGAAAGGGCCCTAAGAGTCAGGAACCTACTAGGAGTGGCTGTGGCACCATTCAACAAGATTAAAATTGCTGTTGGAGTCAAAATGTGTCTCCTGAAGGAGAACGATATCAGCCTTACCATGGCGAGGTTCATGCGGGACCAACCTGCGTTTAGTGCTGGAGCTCAGACCTTCTACATTAAGTGAGATTACTCTATCATATTGGAAAAATCTGAGACTGGGAGCAGCGGAAACATCGAAAAAACCTTGAAGGGAGAGAAAAACAAATAAAACACAATCCAATAAAAGTAATGATGCCTAAAAATCTCCCGCCCAGATACACACATGGCTTTATCCACAAAAGGGCAGTAAAGATCAGAACGTCGCCTCAAAAAGAGGTAAAGTATTCGACCCCCATGCTGAGGAGGGAAGCAGAGGAAGTGACACATGAAATAACCCTGCACCCAGTACAGACACCGGGTCACCGGCCACATCCTGAGCTCCGGCAGGACTAATGGGCGGCTTGTAAGGAGGAAGAAAGATAATAGAAAACGGTAACAAAACAGCAGCAAATCTTATACCCGCTATAGAGAGAAACATCAGGGGGACCGCGAGGCCCTGGTCGGCACCAACAGAGGAGATGAAGCAGAGCTGTGACCGGCACAGAGGAGATGTGACCCCATATAATATAAACCAAACAGCAATGAAGTATGCAGATTAATAATCCATAAAGATCCACAGTCACCGGCCAATCAGGGGAGACGGATTCCAACAGCATCCGAATCCAGGATCCAGACTGAACCTCTCTAGAAGATCAAGTAGGAGATGGTCTGGTGCCTGATTCTCTGCCTCCTGACCAGTGCTTGTTCTCTGTGCTGACCCTGACCTCTGGACTGATTTACGGATTTGCACACTCTCAGCTTACCAAGAGCTCTGCCTGTTTCCCGACCACAGGTTCTGCCTGATCTCTTGCGGCGTCAAGCTGATGTCCACTCCTATTTTGTTGGCTCAATGGGTCCACAGCTACAGCCATAACATGTTTCTCAGGCCATGAATCCTGCCGACCCACCTCAGATGAGTTTACCTGAGTTATGCCTGGAGCTGGCCCAACAACTTGATCCAGCACCATATGTAGCGCTAGTCAAAATGTTAGCCAGCTTCCTAGCCGCTTACATTTAGACCATTAGACGGACCTGACTCTCGTTCCCTGCCCATGCCACGCCCACTTTTTAAGACCTGGCATAACCTTTGTGCCGCAATCTGTGCCAGAAATATAGACGTATTTCTGGATAGTAAATAACCTCCTAAATCATTTAGATGTTTTCTCTTTTCATGCAAAGCCTGAGTTTGGACGTCCGAAGTGTTGTGGATTTGGACTGCTACTTATGGTCGTCCTCTAGTTGTTAAAGACGGCCCGTGATAACGTTCAGATCCCCCCCCTAACCGCAGTAATTTTAGATCTGCAGATATTTCTGACCTCTGAGATAAGGGACTGAAAATCCTGTTTGGTTAGAATAAATTTTAAATGTTCGAGATCCTCAGAGATCCCTTCACTAGACGTATGGGAGGCTGGAGATGACCAAAGTCTCCCGCTGGAGCTTGAAGAGCATGACTGGTGTGCTTACCTCCCACCTTGTCCTGGGGAGCAGCGACCAGTCTGTTGGTGGATATAGGGATTCTGCTCTAAAGGCAAAGGGGGGGGCAATCCGGCAGGGAGTTTCAGATAATGGCGGTAAGGAGTCTGTATATTCCAGAGGCAGCTGCTATTGAGGAGCATCCAAGAGGTCTCTTAGAGTGTCAGTATCAGTCAGAAAAGACGAGGAGGATTCTGGTACCTCAGTCTGTCTTTCTGAGGAGGTTGTGGGAGTCGCAGCACCAGGAGGGAGATCTGAAGCAGATGCCATATTGTCAACATGGAGCTCTGAAGCGTAGAGCACAGGAGACGAGTAGTGCTTCAGGTTTTGGGAGGCAGTAACAGTTTTAGGAGGCCTTTGGTGCTTCTTTTTGTCCATCACAGTCGTGTATAAGGATGATGGTTGGTATTTTAAGTGATGGAGCCTGGGACCACAAGAGAGACATGAGCGGCAAGAGATGCACCCCTTCCCTCGTAACTGTCCTTCCTTCCTACAGAGTAGGGTGGGGGTTTCAGTGACATCAGGGGTTACTGTTCCTGTCCAGCAGGGCGGCAGTCTCTCTCATCATATATTTTTATTTTTTTCCCATTCACCATAATAGCTCCTTAGGAGAAAGGAGACTTGGAGGGGGACATAGATGTAGAGCTTTCTCCGACACCTTGGAGCCTGGTGGAGAGGAGACTGGGAGTAGTAGGCCATGTAGTCATCACTGTGTGCTTGTGTCTCCAAAGATGGATCCAGGAGGAGAAATCCACCAGAGAGATGTCCCCGTCCTCTGTATTCCCAGGACTGTCCAGAGGAGAAGGTCCCAGAGAACCCTCAGGTAGATGGAGCTGAGCCCTATACACATCTATATAGGGGGGTCATAGATTGTGGGGGTCTCTTATGTGGATCTGTTACTAAATTGTTACAGATGACAAATCAAGAGGAAGATCTGATTATTATTAAAGTGGAGGATGAAGAAGAGAGGATGATGGGCGATCCCCCGTGTAAGAGTGAGGTGGAGGAGGACATTCCAGGAGATGTCACCACAGGTATGGAATCAGAAATGGAGAAAGTGACGTCAGATTCTGTTGTGGCAGGCAATGGCAGACAGGGACGAGTCTCCTTAGCATTGCAGGTGATGCTAGTGAGGCTCGTTCCCACCTAAAAATGTCCCCACTTTTTTTTTAACTTTGAGGAAATTGTGCATCAGACAAATTTATACACCCGCCGATATTTGGCAGAAAACCCCAATTCATTGTATGCAAAACCCAAATTTTGGAAACCAACTAAAGTGCCAGAAATTGAAAAATTCATTATGGGAATCGCCAAAAAAGCTGAGCTGACCTCCTACTGGTCCACAGAGCCCAGACATCATATGACAATTTTTACATCCGTGATGTCCAGGACCCGTTTTTTTAATTTTGATGAGATTTTTACATTTCAACGATAACTCCCTTTGTCTCGATAACAATCCAGCTGGGCAAGACAGACTTTATAAACTGAGGCCCCTTGTCTCATACCTTAATGGAAAATTTAGAGAAATGTATACCCCCGCCCTTCCCCAAGAAAAATGCAGCAGTTGATGAATTCCTGATCCACTTTATTGGCCGACTGTCGTTCAAACAGTACAACCCAAGTAAACGTTCTAGATAGGTGTCAAGATGTATACGTTGTACAATAGTGGGACCGGCTGCACCTATACATTTAGGGTCTATGAAGGACAGTTGGATCCCCCGATTGCCCGTCCCATATGGACATGAATGGGAAAATTGTCTTAGATCTAATGAATCCACTACTAAGACAAGGCTATTATCTGTATGTGGACAACTACTATATAAGTACTCCACTGTTCAGACTCTTGTATGAGAGGGAACCGTGTCCTGTGGGACAATTAGAAAAAACAAGAGGGGCAAATGATCAAACCATACCAAAAAGTATTTTCTTTTTGTCCCCCTAAATTCCTAAAAAAGCCAAAAGTGCAAAATGTCCCCAAGATAAATACCTTAAAGGGGTTCTCCATATTATACAGTGCCTACAAGTAGTATTCAACCCCCTGCAGATTTAGCTGGTTTGATAAGATGCAAATAAGTTAGAGCCTTCAAACTTCAAACAAGAGCAGGATTTATTAACAGATGCATAAATCTTACAAACCAAAAAGTTATGTTGCTCCGTTAAATTTTAATAAATTTTAAACATAAAAGTGTGGGTCAATTATTATTCAACCCCTCAAACCACCAGAATTCTGTTTGGTTCCCCTAAAGTATTAAGAAGTAGTTCAGGCACAAAGAACAATGAGCTTCACATGTTTGGATTAATTATCTGTTTTTCCATCCTTTTCTGACTATTTAAGACCCTCCCCAAACTTGTGAACAGCACTCATACATGGTCAACATGGGAAAGACAAAGGAGCATTCCAAGGCCATCAGAGACAAGATCGTGGAGGGTCACAAGGCTGGCAAGGGGTACAAAACCCTTTCCAAGGAGTTGGGTCTACCTGTCTCCACTGTTGGGAGCATCATCCGGAAGTGGAAGGCTTATGGAACTACTGTTAGCCTTCCACGGCCTGGACAGCCTTTGAAAGTTTCCTCCCGTGCCGAGGCCAGTCTTGTCCGAAGAGTCAAGGCTAACCCGAGGACAACAAGGAAGGAGCTCCGGGAAGATCTCATGGCAGTGGGGACATTGGTTTCAGTCAATACCATAAGTAACGTACTCCACCGCAATGGTCTCCGTTCCAGACGAGCCCGTAAGGTACCTTTACTTTCAAAGCGTCATGTCAAGGCTCGTTTACAGTTTGCTCATGATCACTTGGAGGACTCTGAGACAGACTGATTCAAGGTTCTCTGGTCTGATGAGACCAAGATCGAGATCTTTGGTGCCAACCACACACGTGACGTTTGGAGACTGGATGGCACTGCATACGACCCCAAGAATACCATCCCTACAGTCAAGCATGGTGGTGGCAGCATCATGCTGTGGGGCTGCTTCTCAGCCAAGGGGCCTGGCCATCTGGTCCGCATCCATGGGAAGATGGATAGCACGGCCTACCTGGAGATTTTGTCCAAGAACCTCCGCTCCTCCATCAAGGATCTTAAGATGGGTCGTCATTTCATCTTCCAACAAGACAACGACCCAAAGCACACAGCCAAGAAAACCAAGGCCTGGTTCAAGAGGGAAAAAATCAAGGTGTTGCAGTGGCCTAGTCAGTCTCCTGACCTTAACCCAATTGAAAACTTGTGGAAGGAGCTCAAGATTAAAGTCCACATGAGACACCCAAAGAACCTAGATAACTTGGAGAAGATCTGCATGGAGGAGTGGGCCAAGATAACTCCAGAGACCTGTGCCGGCCTGATCAGGTCTTATAAAAGACGATTATTAGCTATAATTGCAAACAAGGGTTATTCCACAAAATATTAAACCTAGGGGTTGAATAATAATTGACCCACACTTTTATGTTTAAAATTTATTAAAATTTAACGGAGCAACATAACATAACTTTTTGGTTTGTAAGATTTATGCATCTGTTAATAAATCCTGCTCTTGTTTGAAGTTTGAAGGCTCTAACTTATTTGCATCTTATCAAACCAGCTAAATCTGCAGGGGGTTGAATACTACTTGTAGGCACTGTATATATTGATGACCTATCCTCGGGACAGGTCATCAATATCAGATCGGCGGGGGTCCGACACCCGGCACCCCCGCCGATCAGCTGTTTGAAGAGGAGGCGCGCGCTGTATCAGCGCTGCCTTCTCTTCACTGTTTACATGCTGGCCATAACAGGGGTAGTGGTGAGTAGGTGTAATTACACCTAACCACCCCATTCATTTCTATGGGAAGGATCGTTACTATTAGAGATGAGCGAGCGTGCTTGTTACGAGCACTGTAGTGCTCGGCTCCCCTGCGCTCGCATGGGCGACGGCAGCCGCTTCCGTCCTCCTCCGGAGGACGGAAGTGGCTGCCAGCGCCTATGCTAGCGCAGGGGAGCCGAGCACTACAGTGCTCGTAACGAGCACGCTCGCTCATCTCTAGTTACTATACAAGTCTATGGAAGCGATTTTTCCCATAGAAATGAATGGGGCGGTGAGGTGTAATTACACCTACTCACCACTACCCCTGTTACGGCCAGCATGTAAACAATGAAGAGGAGGCAGCGCCGGGTGTCTGACCCCCGCCGATCTGATATTGATGACCTATCCTGAGGATAGGTCATCAATATATATAACTTGGAAAACCCCTTTAAGGGGGTCAACATATTATAACAGGTAGACACTTTGTGGGTGTTTATTAGGTTTTGGTACTGTAACGTAACATGAATTCAAAAGATTTGATAATGAATAAACTTACACAGGCTAAGTGACTAAATATATTTACCAAATGTGATTAAATATACAATAACACAAACAAATCACCTACAGAATAATAAAAAGTAAATAAACATCACTAGACTAAATGGCATGGACACTCCATCCATGTTATAACACATGACCGACACCCCAGGGTGTACAAGAGCTAAGGCAAGTCATACTCCTATCCTACCTAGGATTAAGACTACTTTCACACTAGCGTTTTTAAATTCCGGTATTGAGTTCCGTTATAGGGGCTCAATACCGGAAAAAAACGCTTCAGTTTTGTCCCCATTCATTGTCAATGGTGACAAAACTGAACTGAAGACAACGGAATGCTCCTGAAAGCATTCCGTTCCATCTTCAGACCGGAGAACAAACAGCAGCATGCTGCGGTTTGCTCTCCGGTCCAGGCATCCGCACCAAGACAGATCCGGAATGACCCCCAATGCAAGTCAATGGGGACGGATCCGTTTGGTGTGGACACACCAGTAATCCGGATCTGTCCTCCATTGATTTGCAATGGGGGGTCATTCCGTATCCGGCTACATACATAGATACAGACAGACATACATACATACATACATACATACACACATACATACTCACATACTCCAGGGACGCCGGCATCATGTCTTCAGAGGGCGCTGTGGGGATCGTCATCACTGCGCGCAGGAGGCGCGTGAAGACGTTCTGCCGGCGTCCCTGGAGTATGTGAGTATGTATGTGTGTATGTCTGTGTCTTGTTCCATGTTAACGTGTGGGGCCGGAGCGCTGCTCCAGCTCCACACATGTATCAGCGTTAGCATAGATCCATTGGCACCCTTTAGGTGCCGGATCCGTGCTAACGCTAGTGTGAAAGAGGCCTTAGTCTTCGATGGAGTCTCCAGAGGGAATGTGTGTCACAAAGTTTAAACCTGTTAGCCCCTCCTCCAGTGTGTAGCACACATGTCTCTGAGATCACTCAGGAATGTGGTCTTATCAGCACACTGGGGGATGGGTACTATCTCTAACTCACTTCATTACAAGGGAAATTTATAAACTATTACACAGAGTATTAAACAGAATTAAAGGTAACAGAACCAATCAGTACTTAAAAATACCCTTACAATACAGGTACTGTACAAGATGAGTTCTGGCGGTATGGTGCCATAAAATCAGCAATAGAAGAATAGGCCTCTGTAATCTATAATACACTGCAATCCATTGAAGTCTTCCAGTGAGCTCAATATATCTTTAAAAAACATATATGGTATAATTCCAAAAGGCAGGAGTATATGAATGTGTGGCAAGGTATGTGTTTTTTAAGGCCACATGGTGAAAGTGAAAGGCCACTAAACCAAAAAAATTGTAGAAAAAATGGCATTTTCTCTTTGTCCACCTAAATTCATTCAATTTTCCTAAAAAAGCCAAAAGCTCAAAATGTCAAAATTTCCTTTGTGGGTGCTTCTCGGGTTTTGGTACTGCACGACATGTCTTAGGGTGGGATGGTGCCATAAAACCTCCAAAATCTATAATACGGTCCACTCATTTCAGGTCTCGGGGTGAGCCCAGACAGTAGTTAAACATCAATTTTCATAGTACGCACTTACAGTAATGGTTTTTAGACGTGTTTTTTTTTTCTTGAAATCTTTTGTAACGGTTCCGAAATATTGCTAAGAGTGTAAAAATTTATTTTTTTTATAATTTTCATTTTTTAAATTAATCTGTCATCTAATGACATAAAAGAAAGGTCTAAGGTTAAAAATAATGTCAGATACATGTAGGTTGTCACAGAAAATAAATAGTTATTTTCAGTTAGATAGGACCGTTGCAAAAACTGAAAAATTGTCATGGTAAGGAAGGAGGATAAACACTCTGGAAATGAAGGGGTTAAATTTTAATTCTTTATCTTAACAGAAAATCCCAGTACAAATTTTGAAGGAAACATCATGTTATCACTAGAGAATGAAGATATTATGCATCGTTCTTCAGGAGAAGACCTTATTACCCTTAATGTACATTCAGAAGTTCACGGTACAGATCTGTCATATAATCACGAAGACTCTTCTGAACAATCACAGATTGTTTCCACAAGTACTGGCCAGGAAGGGGGTCAAAGTTTTCAACATGGTAATGAGTTCACAAAAAGCTTACATCTTTCTGCGCAACAAATTCACACAATGGAGACGCTATACTCCAGTTCAGAATTTAGGAACTGTTTTACAGATAAATCACATCTTGTTATACATGAGAGAATTCACACAGGAGAGAAGCTGTATTCATGTTCAGATTGTGGGAAATGTTTTACAAAGAGATCATATCTTGTTACGCATAAAAGAAACCATGCAGCAGAGAACCCATATTCATGTTCAAAATGTGGGAAATGTTTTAAACACAGCTCAGAGCTTGTTACACACGAAAATAATCACACAGGAGACGAGCTATACTCATGTTCAGATTGTGGTAAGTGTTTTACAGATAAGTCAAGTCTTGTTAGACATAAGAGAATTCACACAGGAGAGAAACCGTATTCATGTTCAGAATGTGGCAAATGTTTTACACAAAAATCACATCTTGTTACACATCAGAGAATTCACTCAGGAGAGAAACCATATTCATGTCCGAAATGTGGAAAATGTTTTAAACAGAGTTCACATCTTGTTACACATGAAAATAGTCACACAGGAGACAAGCTGTACTCGTGTACCGATTGTGTTAAATGTTTTACAGATAAATCAAGTCTTATTAGACATAAGAGGATTCACACAGGAGAGAAGCCATATTCATGTTCAGAATGTGGGAGGTGCTTTTATGACAAATCAAGTCTTGTTAAACATATGAAAAGTCACACAGGAGGGTAGCCAAATTATTGTTCAGAATGTGGGAAGCTCTTTTTACTTAAAACAAATCTTGTCATACCGCTTTCACATATTTTAACATATCAGGTTATTCTTGGATCCTAAATAGCTAAGAAGGTAATTTATGTTTTTTTGTGGAATTATCTTGGATCTGTCAAGCAATCAAATTATATCTTGTGATCAAAATCTATGGAAAAGTATTGTGCATATAAGGAAGAGCCTTGTTTACCTCCAGAGCAGTGAAGATGAACTGTCCCCATGAACCTTGCCTCTTATCTCTGTATTCACACCTCCACCCACACTGCGGGAGAGTCCAGAGTGACATGGGGAGAAGTAACGACGCTCCATCTAATAGTTTTATAACGTATGTGGATGAATTAATTAGGGATGCATCAGGTATCACAGTCTCGATACTTTTATGCCCTGTTCAGTTTGATACCAGGATTGTCAGTTTTTTCGATACTAAGCTGCACTATTGCTCAACTTAGTAGAAATTGCGATTAGAGAACATGGTACACGCACATCGCGGTGTATGCCATGGTTTCATCAGTGGCCTCGCAGAGAAGGAGGGAGAGCGTCCCTCTCTTCTCTCCGTAATGTGGCCGGCCACCAATGAAAATGAAAGCTAGTTGAGAGGGAAATATGAAAGTAAGAGCTGGCTGGCTGACTTGCCCCCGGGCTTTCACTGCCCCACCGCCCCTTGGACTTGTACAGTGAAGCCTAGCGCCTGGCACGGGTGGAGTTTCTGTACAGGGGCAATGAGGCACTGCAGGTATTCCAGGGTTCCTGTCCGAGCCAGAAATCACGGAGAGCCTGAGCTCTGCTCCACTGTCCAGTGCAAGGTGTCAGTGTTCACCTTCATGGATTGTTCTTCGGTGACTTACTATTCTGAGTTCTCAGATGTGGAGCCCCCACTGCTGGAGCTCGGGTAGTTGGCATTCAGTACTAGCTCATTCTGGCGATTCACAAGTGGACATGCAGAGCCGGCTATGGGCTGACCATATAAAAAATGTAAAAGCTCTATTGATACCACATGGAAACATGATAAATCCTGTATAGGAATTTTTTTTTAACAACTTATATTTTACTGTTATCATATCCACATGCTCACAGAGGTGGTTTATGGATACTGTGCTACTCTGTTTCTTTAAAGGGGTATTCCATAGGAAAGGGCATTACTATTAGATTGGTGAGGGTCCTACTGCTGCGACCCCCACTGATCATAAGAATGGGGGCCCAGTACCCTCTGCAGCCCCCCCTGAAAAGAAAGGAGCGGCCGGTCAGGCATGCATGTGGCCGCTCCATTAATTTCTATGGGAATTCCAGAGGTAGCACTGTCTTTTGCATGAGCGACCGGCCTCTCTATTCTTTTCAGGGGGCTGCAGATGGTACAGGGCCTCCATTCACGTGATTCGTGGATCAGCGGTAGGACCCCCACTGGTTATCCCCTATTCCAGTGGTAGCCAGTCTATGGCACGGATGCCAGAGGGGGCACTCGGAGCCCTCTCTGTGGGCACCCGCACCCTGGAAAAAGTCTATGGTGTACCAATATGCCCTAGACTTCTCCTTCCATTCATATGAACAGCACAGGCAGGCCATTATAGCTAAATGATAACGTACATGGAAGATATACTCTACGGGACTGGAGTATTCAGGTTACATTGCCATGTTGGCACTTAGTGATAAATAAGTGGGCTTTGGGTTACAGTTTGGGCCCTCGGTCTCTAAAAGGTTCGCCATCACTGCTCTATCCTATGAATAGGGGATTACTCCAATCAACTGGAACACCCCTTTAACTCCCATTCACTTTTATAGGCCTTTCAGAAACAGTAGTGCAGGGAGTTCGGCTGCTCTTGTAAACCCAACCAGATTTTGTAGTTTGGATCCTATCCGCCATCCACACTTTTCCAAACTAACTACCTCGCATTTTTTGATGAGGTTAAGAATAAATTATCCTCCTTGACGTTGTTTGATATTTCATGGACGGAGAGGATTGTTGTGACCACAGTGGTAATCCTCAAAGATGAGAGATAACCGCAGCACTCTTTTGTCTTTAATAATTTGAGAGTTTATTCACCAACTAAGTGACGTTTCGTCTACCGAGAGCCTTTATCCTAATTCCACCACGGACTCTCTATACTTTTAGAAATGTGCCAATCTACATTCCAGCCTCCTATACACAAAAATTACAAAATTTGCTTTTCTTGCGGTTTGTGTGGGGTGGGAAGAGACCGAGGTTTAAAGGGAACCTGTCATCAACTTTATGGTGACCGTACTGAGGGCAGTATAAATTAGTGACAGAAATGCTGATTTCAGCGGTGTGTCACTCATGAGCTAATAGTAAGTGGTTCCGGAGAACCAGCATCATAATAATTACAGCCCAGGCCTTGAAGAGAGTCAAATCTACCTGAGAAGAGTCATGGTTATTCCTAATCTCCTGCTCTCCCGCCCATATTCTGATGATTGGCAGTTCTCTCCTAGAGAGAAAGGGAGAAAACTAGGTAGAAGACTGTCAGTCATCAGCACATGGGCAGGGAGAGCAGGAATTCATAAATAACCATGACTCTTCTCAGGTGGCTGTGGCTCTTTTCCAGGCCCAGTCTGTAATGATTGTGAAGTTGGTTCTCGGCAACCATTTACTTTTAACTTATAAATGAACTCACCTGTCTCTACTTTTTCCTGCCGTTAGTATGGGCAGCATAAAGTTGATGACAGGTTCCCTTTAAAGGGAACCTGTCATCTCCGAAACACCCCCTGAACTAGAGTAAGTGTTGTATAGTGTAAGTGATGCTGAATCCGAATATGTAAGTTTTATCTTCATACTCACTTCCATTCTGACGCTGTGCTCCCACAAACCTGCAGTAAAATGCACTCAGTGGACTCTTCTTTGAGTCCTCTCCATTATGTGAGTGAGCACCGGAGTCCACTGAGTTCATTTTACTGCTGGTTTGTCAGAGCACAGCGTCAGAATGGAAGTGAGTATGAAGATAAAACTTACATATTCGGATTCAGCATCACTTACACTATACAACGCTTACTCTAGTTCAGGGGGTGTTTCGGAGATGACAGGTTCCCTTTAAGGCGGACATCCTGTTTTCCCATATACATCAAGCAGGGGTGAATTGTCCATCTTTGTCTTTATACTACAAAGCAGTGATACTAAGCTCAGTTGAAGCAATTGTGGGTCAGGGATATCTCTAAAAATTGGGTTCAAATTGAGCTTGGCCTATTAAGAGGACACAACATCGACATCGTATACACCCTTCTGTATTTTGGGTTCCACAACAACTTTCCAAACTTGACCTCCTCAATTTCAGCTGCGATACGGATGTTGGTTAACCCGTCCCTCCAGAGATGTATCCATTTTTGAGTTGCTTGTTCCCAACTTCTCATCACTACATTGGACCAAGAAAGGCCTTCACTTTTTGAAGGATCTGGGTGTTCCTAACTTATTCCAATTCCCCATTTTACCACTCAGATCGATGCAGAGTGTTGACTGAGAAATGCCATATTAGCTATCAGATAGCAAGGATTATCATCTCATCTCCCTCCTGTTGTTAGACAATTTTTTTTTATGTCTTTCTAATTTCGTTGCATTTTGATTTAATTGTATTATTGTAAACCAATACCATTATACCTGTATTTCACATACTGCCTTATGTATCTCTGAGGGTATTTCAATAAAAAAAAACACTGTTTTAAAAAGATTTTGCAGTTTGGAAATGGCAGCCGGTGGGACAAGGTTTGGGGACCCCCATTCTAGAAATAGGACCCACATCTCGGATGTGCCATACATTTCTGAAAAGTAAACATCTTTTGTGTTTTAATGATATAGAAGATATCTACTCTACTCCATGTGCTCCTACCTGAAGATGTGTTCAATGAAAATTTAGATTAAAGGGGTTATGCCACGAATAATGTAAAAAATGAAAATCAGACATCATATAGTACATGACAACCTCTTTCTAACAAAGCTAGAACCAGCCCTGTACCTCACATGGATCCAGAGAGCTGTGTCTCAGCTCTCCCTATCACAGCTCAGGAGGCGTGTCTCAGCTCTCTCTATCACAGCTCAGGAGGCGTGTCTCAGCTCTCCCTATCACAGCTCAGGGGGCGTGTCTCAACTCTCCCTATCACAGCTCAGGAGGCGTGTCTCAGCTCTCCCTATCACAGCTCAGGGGGTGTGTCTCAGCTCTCCCTATCACAGCTCAGGGGGCGTGTCTCAACTCTCCCTATCACAGCTCAGGAGGCGTGTCTCAGCTCTCCCTATCACAGCTCAGGGGGCGTGTCTCAGCTCTCCCTATTACAGCTCAGGAGGCGTGTCTCAGCTCTCCCTATCACAGCTCAGGAGGCGTGTCTCAGCTCTCCCTATCACAGCTCAGGAGACAGTTAAAAGTTGAAACTGAGCATGTGTGGCCTGCTCAGTGAACAGGTCAAAGAAATAAGAAATTAAGTGGTCCTATACAGATACATTTTACTGAAGTACTCAGTAGCTATACAAAATTTTTAATTACATGCAATTACAAAAGTATTCAGATCCAGGGGCCGGTTTGAAAACTGTAGAATATTTTTCGTGGGACAACCCCTTTAAGGACACGTGGAATCTCAGTATTTTTGGTGTTTTTCCAAGTCCAGTTTCTCATAAGCCCAACAATTTCTGTATTTGCACTGTTTATTTTGGTCTTGTGGGGGTGAAAAAAAAGATGATGCTGATATCACTGGTGCCGAATGGTATTTTACATTCATTTGACCCTGTCATGTATGGACTGCCATAGCACATGATGTAAGGGTTTCATTTACTCCACTCGCTAAATTTTGCTTTCACCTTCCGCTCCGCCTGCAAATTGAGCATAACCCGCCTCCCCCCAACATTTCCACAGTTAACCCTGTCATGTTCCTATAAAGTGAAGACCTCCCACCCTCACAAAGTCCACCTTCTGCCAACCGTACAAAGACTACACGTAAGGACCCCAAGTTAGACGACGTCAGATACCAGGAGGTATATTGAAAATGTTGGACCACTGATGTGAAATCTGCAGCATTAAAGTATGTGACCAGAAAGGTCTTCCATTTTTGGAAGTACTTGGGAGCAGATCCCTCTTTATGCCATTCTTCCTCTATTCCACAGATAAAGTGGAATAAGAGAGATTGGGGTTCCAGAGGAACTTGTACAGACTGAGGGGAGGAAGGTATATTGAAGCCATATATAGCATTGTGCATCATCCTAAAAATCCTTCCACTCCTCCAGAATTTTCTCTCTGATTTCAGCATCCTGAGTGATCCTCTCACATGTTGCAAATATTCTGGATACAGTGATTTCAGGAAGTTGTTGGACATGGCTCTATATAACCCAAAAAAAAGAGATACTAACCGGGGGTGGAACAACACCGGCAGGATGTGTAAAAAATGAGATTTGAGTGGTTGACACCTTCAATTCCGTGGGAATATACCAGTGTCGCCCCTTCACATGTATCCGCCGTAAGTATCCCCTTATCCCAACAGACCCAAAAGATTCCATCTCCAGCCTTGTGTGGGAATTCTGGGTGATCCCATAATGGCATCCGTTTTGACACAGAGTAGGGCAGGCCAAATGCATTTCTAATCACTTTCCACTTAAAGGGGTTCTGCAGTTTTTAAAAACTGATGATCTATCCTCTGGATAGATCATCAGCATCTGATCGGCGGGGGTCCGACACCCGGGACCCCCGCCGATCAGCTGTTTGAGAAGGCAGCGGCGCTACAGGAGCGCCGCGGCCTTCTTTGTGTTTACCGCAGGCCAGTGACGTCACGACTAGTATCACTGGCCTGGGCGTGGCTAAGCTCCATTCATGTGAACAGCGCTTAGCCCCGCCCAGGCCAGTGATACTAGTCGTGACGTCACTGGGCCTGCGGTAAACACAGAGAAGGCCGCGGCGCTACTGCAGCGCCGCTGCCTTCTCAAACAGCTGATCGGCGGGGGCCCCGGGTGTCGGACTCCCGCCGATCAGATGCTGATGATCTATCCAGAGGATAGATCATCAGTTTTTAAAAACTGTAGAAACCATTTAAGCGCTGTGTCCCTCACCAGCACTGAGTTCTTGATCTGGTTGAGAGTTTGGCCAGGTAAGAGTCTAGGCAAGACACCAAGCCCCAAGAAATGATCTGTTCCGTGAATCCAGTCTACAGTGTGTCTTATGAGACAGGTGAGATTATATCCCCTTGTATTCAGGAACTTTACTCATCCATCTGGTTTCTGTAACATCAGTTTTTGCAAAGGCGTTTGCCTGACCAGATGAATTCGGTTGAGGCAGAGTTAAGGATGACCACATCTGCATGTTTAGTCAATATGGGGAGGGTTTGGATTGGGTATAACAGCTTAGCAAAACTCAGCATTTTAACCAAGTGACATCAGCCTATAAAGGACAGGGGAAGGGAAGTGCCACCTCTAAAGTTCTGTATCACTGGAGGGTAGTTTCCCTAGCTTCAGTCCTAAACAATTGATGTAATCTTTAACTGAGGAAGCGACAAGGCCGGAGTCTCACCATAGTTGAGGGGAGTGCCTCGCCCCTAACTCCAAAACCTCACTTTTCAAAGGGTTAACATTATACCCTGAAAACAAGCCAAAGTGTTTGAGCAAGGCCATTAAGGGGCCGAGATAAAGCTTGGGATGGGACACAAAGTCAATAGACGATATTCATAAAGGGCCAATTTAACTTGTTTCTTGCCAATTGTAATACCTTCATATAAGTCTACCAGGAGGTGACCAGTGGCTCTAACACTAAATCAAATAAGAGTGACGATAAAACTCAGCCTTGTCGGGTACTTTCTTGGAGGAAGAAGGTTGGGCCAAAAAACAGAGCAGTATACGTGTCCCAACAGATTCACGTACAGTCTGTGCAGGAAAGTATGGAAATGCGCATGGATGTTGAACCTGTCCAACACCACTCACAGTCATTCCCATCTGACCGTGTCAAAGGCCTTTTCAGCATCTAGGGCTAGCAGAATGGGAGAATCGCCTGGCCGGGAGCGATGCTGGACCCAATCCAGGATTGTCAACACCTTCCTAACATTAGCCAATGCCAAACGTCCCTTAATAAAGCCAACTTGAGAAGGATCCACTAGAGATGGAATTAGCAAGCCCAGCCTATCTTCCAATATTTTCATCATGATTTTTATATCCTGGTTGATCAGTGAGATGGGACGATAAGAGCCAGGATCTTGTGGATCCTTGTGTGGATTTAATAAGAGTTTGATATGCGCAATATTGGAGTGTCTCCTGAATTGTCCTGTGTGGAGTAGATGATTATAGCTGTAGATGATTATAACAGGGTGTAGGAAAATGTACAGAACTCCCCTGTGAACCATCGGGGCCCGGTGCTTTGCCATTATGTAGAGAATTGATGGTGCTTGCTATTTCCCCTTCTGAAATAACTAGACTTAGAGCCTCCTGCTGCTCCTTGGTCTGAGAAGGCATGATAATAGAGGACAGGAACTATGAGCCCGCCACCATATGAACTGAGGAGGTTGAGTAAAGAGTGGCGTGTAATCTCCCAGTATGGACTTTATGACCTTAGGGGTCGTCTGGGGGTCCCACTTTTACCTTTCAGAGAAGAGATGACCGTAGAGAAGAATTGTCCTCTGGCTAAATTTGCCAGCATGCAGCCGGATTTGTTCCCATAACGGAAGAGGTCGTGTGGAAGGTAGATAATCAATGCAAGGCCACGTCTGGAGTGTATGTGAAAAGTGTGTATTCCCTATTATCCAGATGCAGTAACCACCAGACATCATGCAACCCTGTGGAGGACAAGAAAGTACCTAGAACAGTATCTTGAGACCGAGTGGTGGCCACCACACCATCGGTTCTGCGTCTGTCTTCCTGAAAGGATAATACTGAATTAAAATCCCCTCCTATCACCTTATTGTAAACTGCATCCTGGTGCAACTTCTTCTCCATATCTGCATAAAAGGATCAGTTTTCCCTATTGGGGGCATAGATATTAGATATTATATATGCTATAACTGGTACCTTCATAATTTCAGAAGAGCCAAATCCACCTTCTCTCTTGTGCTCCTCGGATAGCACATTAGCCGTGAGATTCTTACGTCATAAAAGCATCTCTCCCACCTTCCGGTTTTGTGTTGGTGATCCAAAGACACGGCCAAACCAGAATTTATGTATTCTGAAGAAATCAGAGTCAGATAAATGGGTTTCTTGCAAAAGAACCACATCAGGGCAAAAGCGATTCAGGTGGCGCAACAGTTTGATTTGTTTCTGAGGAGATCGGAGCCCTTTCACATTCCAGGATATAATTAGTATTCTACTTCTGGGTTCGGCAAAAAAAGGGGGGGTAAAGGCGGTCGAAAACCCCGTGACTTACATAGGTGTCCTGAAGTAACTTATCTAAATGCAGGAACACACTATTTCTCTTGTGCCTATTGCAGAATGCAGGTAAGGATGAAGGCCTTCTGTTGCTAGGCCGTGGACCACTTGTTCCTACCATGGAGGGGCCCCCTCCAACCCACACCTCCTAGCTACACACTCATATTCCTCCATGGAAGAGAGAGATCCAGAAACAAGCTTACCTATCCAGAGTAACAGGTCTCCTCCACTAATAGTATTGTCCGATTGTCCCTTGCTCACTGAGGAGACATCATGGGGTCATTCAGCAGCTTAAAAATCCTCCTGAGGATCTGAAGTCTTGTCTTCTGGCACCACAGGAGCACTCCATGGACCGTTGCACCATCCTTCCCCTTTTCTGCCATTCTGTAGCCTTTCTCTGTGAACAGGCTGGGGCCCCACTGGTGGTTATAGAGGTGATCATGTTGTTCAGTACCTTGCCTGCTGCCATAGGTGAGACAAATTGCCATTTTGTCATTATCATGATATACCCTCAACAGCGCCAGGTAGGCAAAGTGAAAGCGAATCTGCTTTCGAAAAATTAAGGTACAAATAGGACTGAAGGTTTTACAGCCACTGAAGAACATGGGCTTACATGAGCCAATCAGAAACCACTGGAAAACTAACAGCCCTGATGTAGAGTATTGGGGATGTGCGGTCTGCCTTTTACCGCTGAATCATTGGCCCCCAGCCAGCAATGCTTGTTTGAGCCTGAGGCCCTTCATCAGAAGTCCAAGCCATCAGCCTCAAGGAGGGGTATGCTCAAGAGCTCAGCCTACTTTGTTCAATGCTATGGCCGTCATTGCAGCCATCAGACTTTCCCTAATTTAATATTCACTGCTTGCAATGAATGACATGGCAAAGTCTGATGACTGTAATAATATTCAACAAATGAAATATACACTCACCGGCCACTTTATTAGGTACACCATGCTAGTAACGGGTTGGACCCCCTTTTGCCTTCAGAACTGCCTCAATTCTTCGTGGCATAGATTCAACAAGGTGCTGGAAGCATTCCTCAGAGATTTTGGTCCATATTGACATGATGGCATCACACAGTTGCCGCAGATTTGTCGGCTGCACATCCATGATGCGAATCTCCCGTTCCACCACATACCAAAGATGCTCTATTGGATTGAGATCTGGTGACTGTGGAGGCCATTTGAGTACAGTGAACTCATTGTCATGTTCAAGAAACCAGTCTGAAATGATTCCAGCTTTATGACATGGCGCATTATCCTGCTGAAAGTAGCCATCAGATGTTGGGTACATTGTGGTCATAAAGGGATGGACATGGTCAGCAACAATACTCAGGTAGGCTGTGGCGTTGCAACGATGCTCAATTGGTACCAAGGGGCCCAAAGAGTGCCAAGAAAATATTCCCCACACCATGACACCACCACCACCAACTTGAACCGTTGATACAAGGCAGGATGGATCCATGCTTTCATGTTGTTGACGCCAAATTCTGACCCTACCATCCGAATGTCGCAGCAGAAATCGAGACTCATCAGACCAGGCAACGTTTTTCCAATCTTCTACTGTCCAATTTCGATGAGCTTGTGCAAATTGTAGCCTCAGTTTCCTGTTCTTAGCTGAAAGGAGTGGCACCCGGTGTGGTCTTCTGCTGCTGTAGCCCATCTGCCTCAAAGTTCGACGTACTGTGCGTTCAGAGATGCTCTTCTGCCTACCTTGGTTGTAACGGGTGGCAATTTGAGTCACTGTTGCCTTTCTATCAGCTCGAACCAGTCTGCCCATTCTCCTCTGACCTCTGGCATCAACAAGGCATTTCCGCCCACAGAACTGCCGCTCACTGGATGTTTTTTCTTTTTCGGACCATTCTCTGTAAACCCTAGAGATGGTTGTGCGTGAAAATCCCAGTAGATCAGCAGTTTCTGAAATACTCAGACCAGCCCTTCTGGCACCAACAACCATGCCACGTTCAAAGGCACTCAAATCACCTTTCTTCCCCATACTGATGCTCGGTTTGAACTGCAGGAGATTGTCTTGACCATGTCTACATGCCTAAATGCACTGAGTTGCCGCCATGTGATTGGCTGATTAAAAATTAACTGTTAACGAGCAGTTGGACAGGTGTACCTAATAAAGTGGCCGGTGAGTGTAATTCTCCCATACTAATACCTCAGCACCCTGTCCACTTCCTTTATCCTCTGTTTTCTTGGATCCCGTGCCCACTTCTGCAGCAAGCCCTTGAGGAGCCAGAGAGATGGGAATGGTAGTAGCTATGGCTATAGCATGGTCTATCACAATGGCTTCCCTCACACCATTCCTTCCTAGGACCAGTGCAGTAAAAGAAGGGTGCACTCTGTCTTCCCTGATGCTAGGGTGCCCTTGGTTTTAGTGGTTGGATGGGTGCAATGAAGGGCATGTAGAATGCAATGACTGGTGTATGGTGTAGGAATCACCAGGAATACCAGGCCAGAGGTAGAAGAATAAACATTTCTCTTTACTCTGGTGCAAAAATAGGAGTTGTAGTATATCCAAAATCAAATGAGAAACAATTTCTTCTGTGCGCAGTGAAAATCCTTTCCCTAAAGAGGTATGGAGGCTGTCGAAGTTGGAAGTTATGCCAATCTTTGTACTCTGTCTTACTAAAGTCTCTCTCTATAGAATCCATGGCTGATAATAGAACTTTGGCAATTGTGGCTGTAGCGTCCACTGTGAAATACAGGGTTTTGAAGGTATGTCTGGCCAGGAAGTATCCAAGTATGAGGGGTGTCTTAACACTGTACCTCACAGCAGCAAAGTTTGAATGGCTGTAGTAGCAGGCTACTTACTCCTATGCTTGGCCATGTCGATTTTAGCTTTTCAATTCTCTCTCTTTCTCCTTCTGTAGACCTTGCAGAGATTGGTTAGTCTCTGCTACTTGAGGTCTAAGAAGAAACAGCACATGAACTTGCTTCCTTCCTCCACAACTCTCACTAAGAACTGACTAGAGCTAGCTGTGGAGCCAGCCCACCTCTAGCCTCCTATGAGGGTTAAGCCAGAATGATTAACTTTGGCCATGCCAACCATGCTATGCTTAGTGTATATGACATAACAGGACATTTCATATCATAGCAATAACAACAAACCATTTGTAGATACTCCTGCTCTAGGGTACTGCGCTTCTCACATGTTCTATCCACCTGCTTCCCTTCCGAGGGGACAGAACATGCAAGAACGGAAGTAGAGGGCTGGGAGTATAAGATGATGAAAGAGTACACCAAGCTAAACTGGTGTGAGCCATTTCTAAGCAGCCCAGTTGGGAGGGAGGATGGCATGTCCTCACCTGAGAGCTGCAGCTTCAGGCCGATTGTTGGGGACAAGTCTTCATTATAAAAATACAGTAGCTTGTTTTTAAATCATGCACCAAAATTCAAATTATTTTTATGTTGTTCATTTGAAAGGAATTTCCAAATGAAATCTAGCTTGTTCAATGTTTTGGCTGTCGTTCCAGTTATGAAAGTTTGCTTAAAGGGTTTCTGTCACCATAATTTATCATTAAAAAGAATGAAATTTCCAATGCGCAAATGTCATTTGATGCTTAATATGTAAATTATTTTATTGTCCTTTGCCCCAAATTAACTTTTATAATATGTAAATTAGCCTCCTAGGAGCGGGGGGGGGGGGGGGGGCGGTAACCCTGCTCCTAGAGGCGCCATTTTGCCCACCTTCAATAATGCCTTCTTTTTCTTGATTGACAGGGCCAGACAGCTCGCTCCATCTGCTGCTGGCTCTGTCCAATCCAAATCCCGCGCCTGCGCCGTGTGTCCTTCATTCGGCGCAGGCGCAGTGAGTGTGCAGGCTGCCAGGCTCCCGGCTTTCTTACTGCGCCTGCGCCACTACATCACAGTCCAACCGTAAGCGAAGGCAGCGCAGGCGCGGTGAGGAAGCCGGGAGCCTGCTAGACTCACTTCAAATCAAATGGCATTTGCACATTGGAAATGTCATTCTGTTTAATATGATAAATTGTGGTGACAAAAACCCTTTAATTAATTAAATGCATTGAATTTCAGACTCTGATGAAGATTTACATCAATCATCAACCTGGTGCAAAACTGTGTATGTGGAGACTAAGGGCCTGCGAGGTTCTATTCTAAGGGTCATGTGACCAGGCTTCTATTGGCTAATGCATTTTTTTGTAATATCTCAGGAACGGTAAGTGCTAGAGAGCTGAGACCTGGTCTAAAACCTTCCCAGTCACCTGTGTGCCAAATTTTGTGCGTGATTGTAAATGCAATGGTGCGGATTCCTATGGCGGACATACACTCAGCTTTACACCATGTTCCAAATGATTATGCAAATGATATTTATCTCTGGTTTTCCTAAATGGTCGGTGCAAATGACAGTCAGTATAATAAAAGTCATCACCCGTTAGAGTATACATCGGGTGATGGACGGAAGCACCGAAGGACAAGACATAGGAGGCACGAGTACCAGGATGACCAGATCGAAGAAACCTCCAGCAGGGAATCAGAACTTGGGAATACGACAAACAGTGCAGAACAGAAAAGAACGGATATGAAGGACACTGCTTTACTGGTAAATATTTCCTCCTATGAACTAACGGAATGTGAGTTACAACTACTAGGCAAAGGTCTATCCTTTTGTCCAGTTTCTGATATAAATTGGTTTGATAATGAAATTTCTCTACATGATTTTTTTAGACGTATTAAGCTTAAGGTCTACTTTAGTGAGCCACACAGGGAAGTGAAATTTCCCTCAATAGTGGGGAGAAAAAATACACACCAAGTGCAGCACTAACATTGAAAGATACAGGCTTACAGTAGTTCATAAAGCCATAGATACCTACATCTCCCTAGTTAAATCTGAAATAATGGACATCAGGAGATTTTGCACCTCTGACCCTCAACACAATAACCTTACAAAGGCAGAAAGGGTAGCACTTTCTAACCTTAGCAATAGGAATGAACTGACGATTAAGGCAGCGGATAAGGGAGGAGCTGTGGTTATTATGGATACAACAAAATATATTGCTGAGATTCAGAGACAATTAAGTGATAGAGAGGTGTATGAGCCCCTAGACAGGGATCCTAAATTTGATATTATCAGGAAGCTGCGATTATTGGTGGACATTGCTTTTGCAATGGATACTATAGATGCGAAGCTACGTGAATATCTAACACCACAACATCCAGTGACCCCACTACTCTATACACTTCCAAAAATTCATAAAGACTTGAACAATCCTCCGGGACGGCCTATTGTCTCGGAGATTGATTCGGTCTTTGCGCATGCGGCAATTTTTCTGGACAAGACATTTAGACCTTTTGCTATAGGTGCCAGTTCATTTGTGCGGGATACCACTGATTTTCTTACCAGATTGGATGCTATTGACTTTGTGGAGGGTGATCTACTGGTATCATTCGACGTTACTAGTCTGTATACCAGTACTGATCATGAACTAGGTTTAGAGGCCGTGAAATGGGCATTACGACAATCTGATTTTACGGAGAATGTACGTTTTTTTCTGTTGGACCTTCTTGAGATTTTACTGACTTGTAATTATTTTCAGTTTGGGGACACCTTTTACGTACAACGGCGGGGGACCGCAATGGGGTCTAATATGGCCCCTACGTACGCTAACATTTACATGGCCTGTTTTGAGGAGCTTCATGTATATCCATCCGCCCCCTTCCAGTTTGTAAGGGGGTGGATGAGATATATCGATGATATTTTTTTTATTTGGAAGGGATCCCTGAATTGTTTACAGTCTTTTCAGTCCTATTTGAATGATATACATCAGGATCTGAAATTCACAATGGTATCCTCTGATCACTCATTACAGTTTCTTGACGTTCTGGTTTATGTAGAGATGAGACACTTGATGACGGACTTATATGTGAAATCCACAGACCGGAACAATATGCTCCAGTTTGATAGTGCGCATCCAAAGAAAACAGTGGAATCACTTCCCTTCAGTCAATTTCTGAGGGTAAGACGAATAGTGTCTGATGAGGAATTGGTTGATGATAGACTACAGACCATGGGACAGAAATTTGTGGAGAGGCGCTACCCTAAGAGTCTTGTTGATAGACACAAGTTGAGGGTTAAACAACAAACTAGGAGGGAACTATTGACCTTAAATAGAGAACACGAACAAAAAAAATAGGATCCCATTTGTTTCAACTTATACGGGCAGAAGCAGACAGATTGCAAGTCTTTTGAAACGTAATTGGCATATTTTGTCACAGTCTTTTCCCAATATTATTGAATTCCAGACACTTCCACTCATGTCTTACAAAAGATCTCGTAATCTGAGCGATAGACTTGTACGAGCTGATATCACACAACCAAACAAGTCAAGTATGAATAAGAAAGGATGCTTCCCTTGCCTAGGTTGTTGTAACTGCAATAACATGCTAAAAGGTTCTACCTTCACCCACCCTCGGACGGGGAAACGTTATTACATCAAAGACTTTTATACTTGTAATTCTGAGTTTGTTATTTATTTACTACAGTGCCCATGTGGGCTGTTTTATGTTGGGGAGACCACCCAGACTTGTAAGAATCGGCTCAACCAGCATAAATATTCTATTCGTAAACTCTTTAATAAATCACAAGATGGCACGACTTTACAGGAATTGGAACAACCGGTACCGGAACATTTTTTAAGAGTACAACATAATGTCTCAAAACTAAGGTTCCGCATCATAGATGGTATTCCCCCTTTGAGAAGGGGAGGAGACAGGGAGCGGCTTCTTAAAAGACTTGAGCTCAAATGGATTTTCGAACTTGATACTATGGAACCGAAGGGACTCAATCGAGAGTTCAAAGTGGGCTCCCTATTTTAGACGATTTGGTGAAATCCGTTTGTATAACTAATCCTCTCTCTTACCTAGGATTTTGTGTTATTAACTTTAAGATAGTACCCGACTTAGTCGAGATTTTATGGTTATGGAGATGGTGGTGTTATGTTGCACAAAATCACATATGCTTTTTTCTTTTTTCTTTAGTTCCAGTGGGATTTGACTTCCTTATACGACATCAAAACTACAGTTGACTGCCATTTGGCTCGGCCCATGATGGACATTGGTTACTACCGGAGTTATTTACCTACTTCAAGCCATTGAGACTAAGTATATATTGTATTCAACTAATTTTTCCGATTGTGGGACCCTGATAGGAGGGATTGTTTAATATTTACTATACAATCTATTGAGATCTCGGATGAGATGTGTGTCTGACTTCCGGCCTAGACAGGGCTAGAATGTATGGCCGGTTTTGATATTCGGCAGTACCTTGGTTTCCTTTTATATTACATCACTTCCGCCCATATGCGGCGTGCACAGAACATGGACGCTCCACGTGTAACCATATAGGCATGGTATTACCCGCTGGTTCTACACTATGGGTTTAGGTATGTGTTCACTACTCCATTTTAGAGTGTTCTAAGTGTATAATTGTTTACTTGATTATTATTTTTCGGGTATTGGGGAGGAGCCACCCCAAGTGGGAGGACCTCAATTCACTAATTGTTGTGTGATTTACTATATATATCTCATTTGGTATTACAAAACCTTGCTTGATAAAGACCTATTGTGGTCGAAACGTCGCTTTCTTCTGTTTGTTGAAATAAACTGCTGAACCGTTTTTTAAAGACGTTGGAGTGCTGCAGCATCCTTTACTACGTTCATTACTGGGGGCCCGGCGGGCTGGGGCCCAACGTTGCTGGCACCGCTGCTGAACGGTCTTCATTGCATGGCAATAATTAGGAGTGCTGTCTTATCAACATTTTACGAAGATTTACATCAATCATCAACCTGGTGCAAAACTGTGTATGTGGAGACTAAGGGCCTGCGAGGTTCTATTCTAAGGGTCATGTGACCAGGCTTCTATTGGCTAATGCATTTTTTTGGAATATCTCAGGAACGGTAAGTGCTAGAGAGCTGAGACCTGGTCTAAAACCTTCCCAGTCACCTGTGTGCCAAATTTTGTGCGTGATTGTAAATGCAATGGTGCGGATTCCTATGGCGGACATACACTCAGCTTTACACCATGTTCCAAATGATTATGCAAATGATATTTATCTCTGGTTTTCCTAAATGGTCGGTGCAAATGACAGTCAGTATAATAAAAGTCATCACCCGTCAGAGTATACATCGAATTTTATTGAACAAACCTCCCAATGATAACTGTATATTCTTCAAAAATTAAAAAAATCTAAATGCAAATCCAAATTATTATGCAAAGTAGAGTTTCTAAACATTTTATATGTTTTTAGGAACTGAAAATGCTCATTTGTGGAATTTGCAGCATTCGGAGGTCACATTCACTGAATTAAAAAGCTATTTAACTCCAAAACATCCTAACAGGCCAAGTTACATGTTAACACAGGAACCCTTCTCTGATGTCACCTTCACAATTCTTGCATCCATTGAACTTGTGAGTTTTTGGAGAGTTTCTGCTTGAATTTCTTTGCATGATGTCAGAAAAGCCTCCCAGAGCTGCTGCCTCCCACCCTCATAGATCTTTTGCTTGATGATGCTCCAAAGGTTCTCTATAGGGTTGAGGTCAGGGGAAGATGGTGGCCACACCATGAGTTTATCTCCTGCCCATAGCAGCCAATGACACAGAGGTCTTCTTTGCAGCATGAGATGGAGCATTGTCAGCATGAAGATGATTTTGCTCCTGAAGGCACGTTTCTGCTTTTTGGACCATGGAAGAAAGTTGTCTGTCAGAAACTCTATATACTTTGCAGAGGTCATTTTCAGACCTTCAGGAACCATAAAGGGGCCATTAAGATCTCTGCCCATGATTCCGGCCAAAAACATGAATCCTCCACCTCCTTGCTGACGTCGCAGCCTTGTTGGGACATGGTGGCCATCCAGCAACCATCCACTACTCCATCCATCTGGACCATCCAGGGCTGCACGACACTCATCAGTAAACATGACTGTTTAAAATGAGTCTTCATGTATGTCTGGGCCCACTGCAACCGTTTCTGCTTGTGAGCACTGGGTAGGGGCGGCCGAATAGTAGGTTATGCACCACAGCAAGCCTTTGAAGGATCCTACACCTTGAGGCTCGAGGGACTTCAGAGGCACCAGCAGCTTCCAATATCTGTTTGCTGGTTTGTAATGGCTTTTTAGCAGCTGCTCTCTTAATCCGATGAACTTGTCTGGCAGAAACCTTCCTCATTCTGCCTTTATCAGCACAAACATGTCTGTGCTCTGAATCAGCTACAAATCTCTTCACAGTACGATGATCACACTTAAGTTTTCGTGAAATATCTAATGTTTTCATCCCTTTTCGTCTCCACATGATCATGCAATGTACGTTCACAATACAGCAGTTGAACAAGAGCAAGCCAACCACCACTACTACATGGCCATGGTGGCCGTAACTAGGGGCAACGGCCTGACTGATGTGTGTGGGACAATGGATATACAAATAGGAAAATCTTCTAAATGGTACATTGTATATAAATACATTCTATTAGTAATAATATTGGTATGGCTATATCTAACTGTACAGACTACATTTGTGAGATGGGAATAACCCTTTAAAATCCAATTTGCATAATAATTTGGTGTATATATTGGATTTTCTTATTGGCGGCTATGAGGGTGCTCCACGGCGACATGAGTCATGTGATATGAAGATCATATTGTTATGTTGTGTCACAGCAAATGATTGTCAACTGAGTCACGATGTGACTTCACAAAAAGTCAAACACTTGGATTCTTGGTCACTGATCATATGCAGGTCATCACTAAACACATTACAATTCATGTGCAACTTCATCTTGACTGCAACTGTTCTGCAATTTGGCTGTTTTTTTTTAGACAAATAAATAGCTAGTTGTGAGGCCATTCTGAGACTTGCTATTGCATGACACATGTTGCCGTGTGACTGTCATGAAAGGGAAAGGAACAGTGCAGCCCTGAACTCCACCCACACCACTGTCCCTATTTAGTGTCCTAAGTGATGGCCCACAACTGGACGGCAGTCCCTTCTTAACTAAATGCAGGGGCCTAAACCAAAATGGGAAAAAAGAGTAGAAAGACAGAAAGAGGAGAAAACCAGACAGACAAAAGCAAGACCAGATCAGGATTGAAAAACAGATACAACTAGATGTGCATTTCCAGGAGAAAATACATAGTGCTTGAAAATGGTGCACCTTTAACAGTGCCTTCCAGAGTACACCTATAAAGGAGAACACTGACCATAAGACAGTCCAACAAATCAAAATAATTAAGCAGTGATATTTCACGTCACAGAAATACAAAAAATGAAAATCCAAAAAGGTGTAACGTGTCAAAAATGGTTAAAAATTACCTTTATTTAAATACTACGTAGAGGGGTAATCATTGTATGCCAACATGTACAGTTAAAATATTCAGGGTATGATGCGGAAAAAGAAAGATGGCCCTAATAAGCCTCAGCCTAGGGGTCTCCCTGTGTGGTAGGGATCCCCTGTCCTCGTTCCTAAATCTATATGCCCTGAATCAGCCCTACACACAAAATGTAATATTCAATTGTGGATAAATATCTCAACAAATTAAAGTAACCCCGATGCGTTTCCCCAAATATCGGTAAATACAATGCACCAGGTAGAAGGCTGGGGCAGGAGTGGCATGTCCACGTTGGTGGTACAGCGATCTGAGGACGCCACTCAGAGCTTCCGCCCGCCGGAATACCACTTCCGATCAGGTGGAACGCAGCGCAAGACGTCCGATCACGTGATACATCAAATGCACAGTAAAGCGTAAGAACAGCGATACACAGGACGCTGGTAGGTAGATATAGACCAGCAAATGTGCGCTGTCAAAGTACAAGGTCCCACCCCCTAAACACACCACGAATGGATGTCCTAATAGACTAAGAGAAAGTACAATGACCAAAATACACCAACGAGCCGCATTCCATAGATATATTGGCAGCTCAGAAATATTGTGAGATAAAGTGGTGATATCTAAACCACTATATTCAGATGTAGGCACTTCTCGTACCTATTCAGCAGTTAAGGCAAAAAAATAAATAATCACGGAGACTGGCTAATAATTCAAATAAAGTCATAACCAATTGAAATTGATTAGACTAATACCAATAGACCTAAATAAAGCAGGAAATGGTTAACATCTCATTGAGACCTCCTGGAGACTGGGACCGGAAACGATAAATCCATTTGGCCTCCTTTTGGAGTATTGGAGTCTCCTTTCCTCTGAGAAGAAGGAACCACCTCAAGTGCAGAGAAACATAGGACTGTGGGGTCACCATTATGGTGCTCTACAACATGAGATGCCACAGGTGTATCTTTCTTCTTCACTATATCGTTTATGTGTTCACAGATCCTACGTCTCAATTCACGGTATGTTTTACCAATATAGTCCCTAGGGCAGGGGCACTGACAGATGTAAATTACCCCTGATGTGCGACAATTCAGAAAATCTCGGATAGAAAAGGTTTGATTGGTCACAGAACATGTCAGGGAAAAATGAATCTGCATTCCTTACAAGATCCACATCGAAAGATTCCCAAAGGCTTTCTATCAATCCATGTCCCCTCTTTTTTTAGGGACAGTATAATGGCTATGGACTAGCCGGTCCTGTAAACTCCTTCCTCTCCAATATGTAATCGCAGGATAGGAAGGAATAGTGCCTGACAAGTCAGTATCCATAGTTAAAATAGGCCAATAGGTATTCAAAATAGCCCTCACATGTGCATTAGCTGAGTCAAAGGTGGCGATCAACCGAATCAGTCCACTATCCTTAATGTTCTTGTTCTTTGGAATCAACAAATCACTCCTATCTTGTGACTCCGCCCATTTAAAGGCATCCCCCAGTACTTTTTGCGGATATCCTCTCAGTCTAAGTCTGTTCTGCAATTTCTTGGATTCCTGATAAAAACTTTATCGGAACAATTCCTTCGCATTCGCAGGTACTGTCCACGGGGAATCCCTTTTCTAACCGATAGTAGATGGTGACTAGACCAATGCAAGATATTGTTTGTCGCTGTCTTCTTACAAAAGACCTGGGTCACCAACCTGTCGTCCCATTTCTTCACTGCAACATCAAGAAATGTTAAACACTCCAAGTGTGCCTCATAGGTAAAGGAAAGACCAATTTCATTGGTATTTAGAGTGTCAACGAACCTCTCAAAATCGTCCCCACTACCATCCCAGATCAAAAAAATATCGTCTATGTAGCGGGTCCAAAAGAGGATTTTGCTGTTCCACCAAGTTGGAGTGTTGAGGAACACCTCTTTATCCTCCCACCAGCCCAGGAAGAGGTTAGCATATGTGGGAACACAAGGGCTCCCCATCGCCGTTCCCCTGAGCTGGTGGAAGAAGGACCCGCCAAATAGAAAATAATTGTGGGTAAGGGTATTTCAGTAATTCCAGGATGAATTGGTTATGGCCCAAAAATTGAGTTCCTCTAGCATCAAGATAATGAGAAATGGCTGTCAAGCCCTTATCACGTGGTATAGATGTATATAAGGATTCAACATCTATACTAGCTAGGAGATTGGTGGAATCAATGGAAATATGCTCTATTTTGCGTAAAAAATCCGTTGTATCCCTGGTATAGGAAGGAAGTGATGTCACAAACTGCCTCAGAACCCTATCCACATAGATGCCACAATGATGTAATAGAGAATTAATTCCAGAAACAATAGGGTGCCCTTTGAGGGGATGCAGCCCCTTGTGTATTTTCAGTAACCCATACAGTGTAGCAATTTGAGGCGTTTTTGGACATAGGAAGTCAAACTCAGATTTGCTGAGAATATTGTTGTCAAGACCATCTTTTAGAATTATTAGGAGTTCAGACATGAAGGATGAAGTAGGGTCAGTAGATAATACCCTATAACTTTTTATCATTCAGGAGATCAGAGACCATTTTTTGGTATTTATCATGATTGAGAATAACCAGGTTGCCACCCTTGTCAGAGGGTTTTATGATGATGTTTTCATCATTTTCAAGATTTCTCAAGGCATCAACCTCCTCTCTAGATAGATTGCAGTTGGTAAGCTTATCGTTCTCAAGTTTCTCAAGATCCGAAACCACCAATCGCAAAAAGATATCTATATGTTCAGAATTGACAGAGGGGGGCAACCTGGTACTCTTGGGACGCAACTCAGTAAAAGGTCCTATACCTGGTCTCCTCGATCCCTCATCCCATAATTCCATCAGGGTCTGAAAATCAGGAAAATCTGAGATGCCTATGCCCAACTTTTCATAAGTCTGTTTGTTCGTATTCTGGAAAAAATTTGTGCCATTTAAGTCTCCTACAAAATAAGTGAACATCCTTCACCCAATTGAAAAGGTGAAATTTCGTGGTAGGCACAAAAGAGAGGCCTTTCTGCAGTACCCTAATATCCGGGACGACAAGTTAATGACCTGTAGGTCACCTGTTAGGGACAATTGTCTCTGCTCTTGGTGCGGTCCCTGAGATGATGGGGAGTTTGATTGTTGCCTAAAAAAGGCGTAGGGTTGGTTCCTGAGGGAGCATATGAGGATAGTGAGGAGGGTAAAGATCCCCCTACCTCCTCCCATATTTCTCTGTTGTCTGCCCCATCTCTGCCATCTACGGGTGGATTTCGGATTATTATTTATACCTGGTGTACCGGTTTTTTTAGGTCTAGAGGGCTCAGGGTCAAAGAGATCACACTCAGAGGAAGATATCTCTGATTCAGATTGCTGTTTAAAATTATAAGCCCTGTTATCTCCCTATGGGAACTATAAAAAAAAGTGTAAAAAAAAAATTGTTAAAACCCCCCCCCCCAAAAAAAAACGTAAAAGTTCAAATCGCCCCCCTTTCACAAAAATAAAAATAAAAGTATTAAAAAAATAAAAAAAATACACATCATGGGTATCGCCATGTGCGAAAATGCCCATATTATATAAATAAAAAAATACTTCCCATACGAAAAAAAGGGAAACGGAAAAAAGCGTCAAAATTGCCGATTCGCTATTTTTTGTTGCCTTTTTTTATTTTAAAAAATTTAATAAAAAGCAATCAAAAAGTCACACACACCCCAGAATGGTATCAATAAAAAGTTCAGATCGCCCCGCAAAAAATGAGCCCCCCCATACAGCTCCGTACACATAAATACCAAAAAGTTATAGGGGTCAAGATATGACCCTAAAAAAAAAAATTCCAACTTTATAATTATTTTATCACTATCAAAATGCAAGAAAAACTATACATATTAGGTATCGCCGGATTCGTACTGACCAGTAGAATGAAAGTAACTGGTCAGTTTTAACGCACATCGAACGCCATAAATAAAAACCCCGTAAAACTGTGGCAAAATTGCGTTTTTTTTGCAATTTCACCCGATTTGGAATTTTTTTCCCGCTTCCCACTACACCATATGCAATATTAAATGGTGGCATTGGAAAGTACAACTTGTCTCGCAAAAAACAAGCTCTCATACAGCTATGTGAACAGAAAAATAAAAAAGTTATGGCTGTATGAAGGCAGGGAGCGCAAAACGAAAAGCTCTGGGGTAGAAAGGGTTAACATTACTCTCTTGTGGTATACTGAACACCTTTGTAAATATATTTGATTAAAAATATGGCTTAGATATTTCAGAAACTAACATTTTCTTTCCTGGTGAATAATGATTATGATATAGAATATATTAGTCATTAGTCAGAAGAGAAGTTTCTATCTCACAGTTACACAAGAAATCTCTCTCAGCAAAAGTAAGACTGGTGCCTGACTAAAAATTGTCTAAGAAAAATGGGGAAGATTTATCATGCCGCCTTAGATGCCCATAGCAACTATTCATAGCTCAACCTTAAAATATTCATGATTGGTTGCTATAGGCAACTAAGCTCATACTTACTCTAAGGCGGCTTGATAAATCTCCCCCAATGTTCTTAGACAAAAACTGATTAAACCAATACATTTTCACTTTTGTAGAAGCTTTTGTAGAGATTTTGAAAAGATTTGAAGCAATTCTGAGGTAAATATCTGCAGAATTTGCTGCTATACCCGGCAGCACATCTGTATCTGAAGCCACCTGAAAAATTATGTGGAAAGCCCTGGCTGGGCGGAGCTTCACCTGAGGGGAAGCCCTTCCCCCAGTCAGGACCTCACCAGAAGCAGTAATTGCATGTATATATTATCAGTGGCATGTCATCTACCTCATAGGTTTCACACTCTGATGGATGACTATATAGCTGTTTGTATAGCACACAATGGGAAAATTCATGATTGGTTGCTATAGGCAACTAAGCTCATTCTTACTCTAAGGCGGCTTGAGAAATCTCCCCAATCCCTTTAAGAGTGCTGCCCCTTTAAGAGTCACTGTCCTTTTAAGAGTGGCTGTCCCTTTAAGAGTAACTGTCCCTTTAAGAGCAACTGCCCCTTTGAGTGCTACCCCTTTAAAAGTGACTGCCCCTTTAAGAGTGGCTGCCCTTTTAAGAGTGACTGCCCCTTTAAGAGTAACTGTCCCTTTAAGAGTGGCTACCGTTTTAAGAGTGTCTGTCTCTTTAAGAGTGACTGACCCTTTAAGAGTAGTTGCTCCTTTAAGAGTGACTGCCCCTTTAAAAGTGGCTGCCCCCTTAAGAGGGGCTGCCCCTTTAAGAGTGAGTCTGGAAAGCACCTTTAAGAGTCACTCTGGAAAGCCCCTTTAAGTTTGACTCTGCGCTCAGCTGAGGGGGCGAAACAGCCATGCTGTCTGTTAACACATGGGGACTCGGCGGCCATTTTGTGACTCTCACAGGTGCAAGTCTCTTTCAGCATAAATAGACACAGTTTAACAGAATCCAAAAAGGCGGATTAACCCCTCTTCTGCCAGTGTGCGTCCCCGAGGCCCGTGATCACAGCTCCTTACAACGGACATGTGAATGCCCCCTTAGCCTTAGGTCTGGGGGAGCTCCCCTCTATATTATTTCTATATATCTCTAAGCCTTCTCCACTGTGTGTATGCTGTGCCATATATGGTGCTGCCTATTTGCATATTGAGCTGTGATTGGCTGATTGGTCTCCACTCTAGCCTCTCCATTCATTCCTATAGAGAATTTTTTGGTTTTAACCTGTGATATCTTAAAAACTACAAATCCGTTTCGAAACGCACTTTGAATGAAGTGTGTACGCCAAGCGGTTCGGGCTGTTTTAATTGCAGAAGTTCGGGAGAAGTATAAGAATAAAGAATTCGGATTAGGCCCCGTTCAGACGGCCGTACTTATGCGGGTCCGCATTACTGTCGACCCGCAAAAATACGGGGGCTGCCCGGCCTGTGTTCCGCAGCGCTCGGAACACACGCTGGGCGGCCCCATTGAAAATGCCTATACTTGTCCGTGCGTACGGACAAGTATAGGACATGTTCTATCTTTTCTTGCTCAGCAAGATAGCATGCCGCCCATAGAGATGAACGGGCCAGCCCCTATTCCGCAAATTTGCGGAATAGGTGCGGACCCCTTACAATATATGTGCTTTTCACTATAGCACTATAAGCACTATAATTACACAGCAAAGTGAAACCAGGAGATCAAGGAGATCATGTCAGAGGCAAAATCAGCAATCAGAAGCAATGTCAAATTCAGTAGGCAAACATATGGAAGCTAGTGAGGTACAGAACACCAATCACAGGCATCTGCTGCCAGCAGCTGCCTGTTTAAATAACTCGCCTCAGGAGACAATGCTGGCACAGAACCTGATTTGTCTCATGGCCTAGCTCCCTGATAGGTTGAATTACCATAGAAACAGAGCGCCACCGTCCTATTGCTGTCGGACTCGCCTTGGCAGCGCAGGCATGAAAGTACTGTAATGTCTGCGAGTAACATGGGACTAAAGGTTTTTTTTTTTATTCTTGTGACAATTCAGAATTACAATTTCTGTAGTCAGTAAAACAATTTCAATATTCTGAAAATTAATATGGCTTCTCCCCTGTGTGAATTCTCTCATGTGTAACAAGATGTGATTTATCAGGAAAACATTTCCCACATTCTGAACATGAATACGGCTTCTCTCCTGTGTGAATTTTCTGATGTTTAACAAGATTTGATTTCTGTGTAAAGCATTTCCCACATTCTGAACATGAAAACGGCTTCTCTCCTGTGTGAATTCTTTTGTGGTTACCAAGATATGATTTCTGTGTAAAGCATTTCCCACATTCTGAACATGAATATGGCTTCTCTCCTGTGTGACGTCTGGCATGTCTAACAAGACCTGTTTTCTCTGTGAAGCATTTTAAACATTGTGAACACGAATATGGAGTCTCTCCTGCATGAATTCTCTTATGTGAAATAAGACTTGATATATCAGTAAAACATTTCCCACATTCTGAACATGAATATGGCTTCTCCCCTGTGTGAATTCTGTTATGTTTAACAAGATGTGATTTATCAGGAAAACATTTCCCACATTCTGAACATGAATATGGCTTCTCTCCTGTGTGAATTCTCTCATGTATAATAAGATAGGATTTATCTGTGAAACATTTTCCACATACTGAACATGAATATGGCTTCTCTCCTCTGTGACGCCTTTCATGGGAAACAAGTTTTGATTTTTGTGTAAAACATGTTCCACATTTTGAACAAGAATATCTCTTCTCTCCTGTGTGAATTCTAATATGTCTAACAAGACTTGATTTCACTGCAAACGACTTCAAACATTCTGAACAGGAATATGGCTTCTCTCCTGTGTGAACTCTCTCATGTGAAACAAGACTTGATTTATCAGGAAAACATTTCCCACATTCTGAACATGAATACGGCTTCTCCCTTGTGTGAACTCTCTCATGTGAAACAAGACTTGATTTATCAGGAAAACATTTCCCACATTCTGAACATGAATACGGCTTCTCCCTTGTGTGAACTCTCTCATGTGAAACAAGACTTGATTTATCAGGAAAACATTTCCCACATTCTGAACATGAATACGGCTTCTCCCTTGTGTGAATTCCTCTGTGTGTAGAACGATCTGAGCTTTTTGCAAACTCTATACCAGAGTGAATCATTTCACCCTCTTTCTGACTTGTACTTGTGGTAACAATCTGTGATTGGTCATGAGAAGGTTCCTCAATATTAGGGGGATTATATAATAGATCTGTACTGTGAAGTCCTGGGTGTACATTAAAGGTAATGAGGTTTTCTCCTGAAGAGCGCTGCGCGATATCTTCATCTTCTACTTTATAATTTAGTGATAACATGACGTTTTTCTCAGAATTCATACAGGGATTCCCTGTGAAGATAAAAATTGATATATGTCATTTTTCCTTGTCTTTCGGGGGTATTGGTACCAATGGTCAGAGATTCGGTACAGCTACAGTATTTTGGTTCTGATGTTTTGTGCCATACCTTATGGTTTTTTTTTTTCATTTTTGTGATTAAATCTTTACGTAATTAATTTATAATATTTTTTTATTATAATTTGATGGACGTATCGTTTTTTTTTTGCGTGCGTTCCTTCGTGAGCAATGTTTGTAGGTTTAGTCTCGATACATAGACATGCCCATAGGATCATTAATGAATGAGGTGTATGTTGTGTTTTGCAGACTTGAAGCTTTCTATAACATTGCCCGATAAGGATTCTGGTCTACACCTGGTTATGACTTTTAATACACAAACCAACTGCCAACATATTTGGTCCTTCAAAGCCGAGTGAACATCACTTTAAAGGGGTTCTCTGAGTTATATACATTGATGAGCTATCCTCAGGATAGGTCATCAATATCAGATTGGTGGGGGTCCGACACCTGGCACCCCCGCCGATCACGTAAACAGTGAAGAGGAGGCGCGCGCCGTATCAGCGCTGCCTCCTCTTCACTGTTTACGTGCTGGCCGACACGGGGGTAGTGGTGAGTAGGTGTAATTACACCTCACCGCCCCATTCATTTCAATGGGAAGAATCGTTGCTGCACAAGTCTATGGGAGAGATTCTTCCCATTGAAATGAATGGGGCGGTGAGGTGTAATTACATCTACTCACCACTACCCCCATGTCGGCCAGCATGTAAACAGTGAAGAGGAGGCAGCGCTGATACGGCGCGCGCCTCCTCTTCAAACAGCTGGTCGGCGGGGGTGCTGGGTGTCGGACCCCTGCCGATCTGATATTGATGACCTATACTGTACAGACCAAAAGTTTGGACACATCTTCTCATTCAAAGAGTTTTCTGTATTTTCATGACTATGAAAATTGTAGATTCACACTGAAGGCATCAAAACTATGAATTAACACATGTGGAATTATATACTTAACAAAAAAGTGTGAAACAACTGAAAATATGTCTTATATTCTAGGTTCTTCAAAGTAGCCACCTTTTGCTTTGATTACTGCTTTGCACACTCTTGGCATTCTCTTGATGAGCTTCAAGAGGTAGTCACCTGAAATGGTTTTCCAACAGTCTTGAAGGAGTTCCCAGAGATGCTTAGCACTTGTTGGCCCTTTTGCCTTCACTCTGCGGTCCAGCTCACCCCAAACCATCTGGATTGGGTTCAGGTCTGGTGACTGTGGAGGCCAGGTCATCTGGCGTAGCACCCCATCACTCCCCTTCTTGGTCAGATAACCCTTACACAGCCTGGAGGTGTGTTTGGGGTCATTGTCCTGTTGATAAATAAATGATGGTCCAACTAAAGTAATGATGGCCGCTCGTTTTTCTTTACTTAGCTGCTTTTTTCTTGCCATAATACAAATTCTAACAGTCTATTCAGTAGGACTATCAGCTGTGTATCCACCTGACTTCTGCCCAACACAACTCATGGTCCCAACCCCATTTATAAGGCAAGAAATCCCACTTATTAAACCTGACAGGGCACACCTGTGAAGTGAAAACCATTTCAGGTGACTACCTCTTGAAGCTCAACAAGAGAATGAAAGAGAGAAAACTCTTTGAATGAGAAGGTGTGTCCAAACTTTTGGTGTGTACTGTATATAACTCGGAAAACCCCTTTAAGGCAACAAATTCACTCATGGTCCATCCACATGTTTCTCAGCACAAACTGCATTCATTATTAAATGGATCTCTTAGACCTGATGAAGCTGGTGGATTCACTAGAATGATTAACGCCATCATGTCCACCTAGAGCTTACCTGTGTAGCGCCCCTCCTCCCCTGGCTCTGTAGTTAGAGATCTCCTTACTTCTAGCAGTCTCAGTGTAGAATCACAGCTTCTAATCCCATCTGCTGCTTTACTTTACTGCACGTTGTACTGAACACGTGTGAGACGTCAGGGGAGGAGGAGCTATAGGCCGGCAGAGACTACGTCACTCTCATTCTAGGGCTCCAGTCACACATTGAAAAAGGATTTTACAATCATTCTGACATGGAATTTCAAGATAAGTACATCAGTCTCACCAGGTCCAAGAGGTCTACTTCATACTATTGTTTGTATTGTAAAATCTGGTAAGAGACCCTCTTTAATATTGTTACAGACAATTAATCATGACCACAATGAGGCAGTGACAGGCGGGAGGAGATGTGTCTCCTAGAATGGGGTAAGAAACCGATTAGGAGCTGAGGAGATGTATTTAAAGGGGTCCTCTTACTTCAGAAAATAGCACTTATTATGTAGAGGAAGTTAATACAAGACACTTACTAATGGATTGTTATTACCCATATTGCTTCCTTTGCTGGCTGGATTCATTTTTCCATCATATTATACCCTGCTCGTATCCGTGGTTCTGACCAGAGTGGGGAGGAATTGAGAAGGAAGCCTGAGATTGGGGAGACCCAGTGAAGCCACTGCACATGACGGGCTGGTGCTCCTCCATTACATATCACTGCACACACTGCACATGACGGCTCTTACCTTGTGATATAAGAGGCTGGTGCTCCTCCATTACATGTCACTGCACACACGTGTATACACTACACATGACGGCTCTTACCTTGTGATATAAGAGGCTGGTGCTCCTCCATTACATGTCACTGCACACACGTGTATACACTGCACATGACGGCTCTTACCTTGTGATATAAGAGGCTGGTGCTCCTCCATTACATGTCACTGCACACACGTGTATACACTGCACATGACGGCTCTTACCTTGTGATATAAGAGGCTGGTGCTCCTCCATTACATATCACTGCACACACGTGTATACACTGCACATGACGGCTCTTACCTTGTGATATAAGAGGCTGGTGCTCCTCCATTACATGTCACTGCACACACGTGTATACACTGCACATGACGGCTCTTACCTTGTGATATAAGAGGCTGGTGCTCCTCCATTACATATCACTGCACACACGTGTATACACTGCACATGACGGCTCTTACCCTGTGATATAAGAGGCTGGGGCTCCTCCATTACATGTCACTGCACACACGTGTATACACTGCACATGACGGCTCTTACCTTGTGATATAAGAGGCTGGGGCTCCTCCATTACATATCACTGCACACACGTGTATACACTGCACATGACGGCTCTTACCTTGTGATATAAGAGGCTGGTGCTCCTCCATTACATATAACTGCACACACGTGTATACACTGCACATGACGGCTCTTACCTTGTGATATAAGAGGCTGGTGCTCCTCCATTACATCTCACTGCACACACGTGTATACACTGCACATGACGGCTCTTACCTTGTGATATAAGAGGCTGGTGCTCCTCCATTACATGTCACTGCACACACGTGTATACACTGCACATGACGGCTCTTACCTTGTGATATAAGAGGCTGGTGCTCCTCCATTACATTTCACTGCACACACGTGTATACACTGCACATGACGGCTCTTACCTTGTGATATAAGAGGCTGGTGCTCCTCCATTACATGTCACTGCACACACGTGTATACACTGCACATGATGGCTCTTACCTTGTGATATAAGAGGCTGGTGCTCCTCCATTACATATCACTGCACACACGTGTATACACTGCACATGACGGCTCTTACCCTGTGATATAAGAGGCTGGTGCTCCTCCATTACATGTCACTGCACACACGTGTATACACTGCACATGACGGCTCTTACCTTGTGATATAAGAGGCTGGGGCTCCTCCATTACATGTCACTGCACACACGTGTATACACTGCACATGACGGCTCTTACCTTGTGATATAAGAGGCTGGTGCTCCTCCATTACATGTCACTGCACACACCTGTATACACTGCACATGACGGCTCTTACCTTGTGATATAAGAGGCTGGGGCTCCTCCATTACATATCACTGCACACACGTGTATACACTGCACATGACGGCTCTTACCTTGTGATATAAGAGGCTGGTGCTCCTCCATTACATGTCACTGCACACACCTGTATACACTGCACATGACGGCTCTTACCTTGTGATATAAGAGGCTGGGGCTCCTCCATTACATATCACTGCACACACGTGTATACACTGCACATGACAGCTCTTACCTTGTGATATAAGAGGCTGGGGCTCCTCCATCATGGCCTCCTTGTACAGATCCTTGTGTCCTTCTATATACTCCCACTCCTCCATGGAGAAATAGACAGTGACATCCTGACACCTTATAGGAACCTGACAACACAATGACACCGTCATCACCCAGACCCCTCCAGTGCTGTTACTGGAGAATTTCCCAGCATTCCCAGCAGTGTCACCTCTCCAGTCAGCAGCTCCATCATCTTGTGGGTGAGTTCTAGGATCTTCTGCTCATGTATCAGGGGGTGAGGCTCTGTGATGGGGTGAGGGGTCCTGCTCCGCCCTCCTGACTCCTGGAGATGGATGATGGGAGTCACACAGTCCCCCGATGTCTTCTTCACTATTGTGTACTCCTGTGGATGGAGAGAGACACTTAGGGAATAAACCCTTCAGGGGCCATGTGCTCTCCTCCGGCCCTTTCCTCCTGGGTACAACGTGCCTACTTACCTTCTCATGGCTCCTACAACATGACTATTGGTCACATGACACATCACTCACCATACTGGGGGCTGATCTTCAGGTTCTCCATCACTTGGAAGGTCTGGAGGCCGTTCTACAGGACCCTGGACTCTTCCTATCACTTCCTATGATGGATTCTCCTTCCCGATGTCTGACTTGTTACAGAATACAATAAAGAGGAGAGAAATCTAGAAAAGTTTACCTCTCCGCTCAGCAGGGAGATGATCTCCAAGGTGAGGTCTAATATTCTTCTGCTGATCTCCTTCCTGTCCATCCTTGGTGGTCATTCAGGAGAAGAGGAGAGAACTGGAGGAGCTGGAGGCTTCTAGTACTGCAGGCGCCTTTATGAGAAGAGGAGAGGAAATCATCCAGGGGACAAGACCAGATGTCACCTCCAGAACCGCACTTCCTGAGCCTGGAGGGGCCCCGCTTCTCAGAGCCCCCACCACATGGATTCCAGGGGCCCCAACATGGAGATTTCTGGTGGCTCCACAGGAGATAAATGTCTGATAGATGCAGGTCCCACCTCTGGGCTGTGCTCAGCTGTGTCCAGAACTCCTAGAGAAGAGACTGGAGAGAGCTGAGCTCAGGCCGGGCCCCGCTCCATTCATTCTCCTCCTGGATGCAGGAGCCCCTCACCAGGACAGTCAGGGGCCAGCGAATGATGACAACCCCCACTATCCCCACTACTACTCCCCCATCATACTAAGCTGAGGAGCGGAGAAGGATTCCTTGTGTGTAATGGAGGAGAATCTCCAGAGGTGACATGTCTGAGCTCTCCACCACACTGTCTCCTCACAGCTCATCTTACCTGCAGGCTGGAGGAATGGCTGATACCAGAGAGAACAAGAGCCCTGACTACCGACCAGGACCTGCTGTGTTTATATGGTAGATGCTATTTCGGTAGATACTAGAATGTAGTTGTTAGAAGGAGGTCTGTGATGTCACTGGTCACATGACCAACTGCAGGAGCTGTGGAAGGAGGAGGGGCTGTGTGAGGGAGGATGTGCTGCAGTCCTGTAGTACACTGAGCAGGTGAGGGGCGGCATATGGAGCTCATATATGAGGGGGCAGGTGGAGCTCTCAGGGGCAGTGGGATTCAAGTGGAGTGGAATCTTTTGCAATTAAAGGGCTTTATAGGGGGCAGATCTGGGGGGGGGGAAGCGCTTTATGGGGTGTAAATCGGGGGGGGGGGGGGGGGTTTGTGTAGTATTCTGGGGACATGAGGGTGCAGAGCTTTGGTGAGGGCCTACATGGGAATGAAGTTGTGATGTCAGTGGTCATGTGACTTCGCTGTTTGGTGGGGGGGACAGTGATGGCGACCTGTGTGCTGGGGGGGGGGGTCAGTGATGGCGACCTGTGTGCTGGAGGGGGTCAGTGATGGCGACCTGTGTGCTGGAGGGGGTCAGTGATGGCGACCTGTGTGCTGGGGGGGGTCAGTGATGGCGACCTGTGTGCTGGGGGGGGGTCAGTGATGGCGACCTGTGTGCTGGGGGGGGGGGGGGGGGTCAGTGATGGCGACCTGTGTGCTGGGGGGGGTCAGTGATGGCGACCTGTTGTGCTGGGGGGGGTCAGTGATGGCGACCTGTGTGGGGGGGGGCCTGGGCTGGGGGGGTCAGTGATGGCGACCTGTGTGCTGGGGGGGGTCAGTGATGGCGACCTGTGTGCTGGGGGGGGTCAGTGATGGCGACCTGTGTGCTGGGGGGGGTCAGTGGATGGCGACCTGTGTGCTGGGGGGGTCAGTGATGGCGACCTGTGTGCTGGAGGGGGTCAGTGATGGCGACCTGTGTGCTGGAGGGGGTCAGTGATGGCGACCTGTGTGCTGGAGGGGGTCAGTGATGGCGACCTGGTGTGCTGGGGGGGTCAAGTGATGGCGACCTGTGTGCTGGAGGGGGTCAGTGATGGCGACCTTGTGGTTGCTGGAGGGGGTCAGTGATGGGCGACCTGTGTGCTGGGGGGGTCAGTGATGGCGACCTGTGTGCTGGAGGGGGTCAGTGATGGCGACCTGTGTGCTGGAGGGGGTCAGTGATGGCGACCTGTGTGCTGGAGGGGGTCAGTGATGGCGACCTGTGTGCTGGGGGGGGTCAGTGATGGCGACCCGTGTGCTGGGGGGGTCAGTGATGGCGAACCCGTGTGCTGGGGGGGGGTCAGTGATGGCGACCTGTGTGCTGGGGGGGGGGGTCAGTGATGGCGACCTGTGTGCTGGGGGGGCGGGGTCAGTGATGGCGACCTGTGTGCTGGGGGGGGCGGGGTCAGTGATGGCGGACCTGTGTGCTGGGGGGGGCGGGGTCAGTGATGGCGACCTGTGTGCTGGGGGGGCGGGGTCAGTGATGGCGACCTGTGGTGCTGGGGGGGGGGACAGTGATGGCGACCTGTGTGCTGGGGGGGACAGTGATGGCACCTGTGCTGGGGGGGGGACAGTGATGGCGACCTGTGTGCTGGGGGGGGGGGACAGTGATGGCGACCTGTGTGCTGGGGGGGGGGGGGGGGGGGACAGTGATGGCGACCTGTGTGCTGGGGGGGGACAGTGATGGCGACCTGTGTGCTGGGGGGGGGGGACAGTGATGGCGACCTGTGTGCTGGGGGGGGGGGACAGTGATGGCGACCTGTTGTGCTGGGGGGGGGGGACAGTGATGGCGACCTGTGTTCTGGGGGGGGGGGGACAGTGATGGCGACCTGTGTTCTGGGGGGGGGGGGGACAGTGATGGCGACCTGTGTTCTGGGGGGGGGGGGGACAGTGATGGCGACCTGTATGCTGGGGGGGGACAGTGATGGCGACCTGTGTGCTGGGGGGGGTCAGTGATGGCGACCTGTGTGCTGGGGGGGGGGGGGGGGGGTCAGTGATGGCGACCTGTGTGCTGGGGGGGCGGGGTCAGTGATGGCGACCTGTGTGTTTGAGGGGGCGGGTCAGTGATTGCGACCTGTGTGCTGGGGGGGCGGGGTCAGTGATGGCGACCTGTGTGCTGGGGGGGGGACAGTGATGGCGACCTGTGTGCTGGGGGGGGGGGACAGTGATGGCGACCTGTGTGCTGGGGGGGGTCAGTGATGGCGACCTGTGTGCTGGGGGGGGTCAGTGATGGCGACCTGTGTGCTGGGGGTGGGGTGGGGTCAGTTATGGCGACCTGTGTGCTGGGGGGGGGGGGGGACAGTGATGGCGACCTGTGTGCTGGGGGGGGGACAGTGATGGCGACCTGTGTGCTGGGGGGGGACAGTGATGGCGACCTGTGTGCTGGGGGGGGGGGGACAGTGATGGCGACCTGTGTGCTGGGGGTGGGGTGGGGTCAGTTATGGCGACCTGTATGCTGGGGGGGGGACAGTGATGGCGACCTGTGTGCTGGGGGGGTCAGTGATGGCGACCTGTGTGCTGGGGGGGGGGGACAGTGATGGCGACCTGTGTGCTGGGGGTGGGTGGGGTCAGTTATGGCGACCTGTATGCTGGGGGGGGACAATGATGGCGACCTGTGTGCTGGGGGGGTCAGTGATGGCGACCTGTTTGCTGGGGGGACAAGTGATGGCGACCTGTGTGCTGGGGGTGGGGTGGGGTCAGTTATGGCGACCTGTATGCTGGGGGGGGGGACAGTGATGGCGACCTGTGTGCTGGGGGGGTCAGTGATGGCGACCTGTTGTGCTGGGGGGGGGGACAGTGATGGCGACCTGTGTGCTGGGGGTGGGGTGGGGTCAGTTATGGCGACCTGTATGCTGGGGGGGGGACAATTGATGGCGACCTGTGTGCTGGGGGGGTCAGTGATGGCGACCTGTTTGCTGGGGGGACAGTGATGGCGGACTTGTTTTTCGGGGGGGTTAGGGAGTACTTTCAGTACCTGGGAACAGTTCCCTGGGGAGGCATGGGAAGCAGTCGCTGGGTGTGGGGCGCAGACCATGGTGTATCTTATGTCCGTTCTGTGTGAGAGAAGGGGCACATGGTGAGAATGGACACCTGATCAGACAGTACTTGGGGGAGCAGTCTAGCGAGATGAGGTGACCTGGGGTGCAGTACCTGGTCTCGGGGAATAGGGGGTCAGCAGGGAGTATTGTGTGGAAGCCATTAAGATCAGACAAGGAGATCATGAGTGAAAGAGTGCGGTCACATGTGGGGGGGGGACAGCAGACTACAGACTACACTAATAAGTCCTAGGGCCGCTCCTCATTCCACCCCACTCTAGCAGACAGCAGGACAAGACAGCTTGTCCTGCTGTCTGCTAGAGTGGGGTGGAATGAGGAGCGGTCCTAGGACTTATTAGTGTAGTCTGTAAAGTCAGGGGGCGTCCGTTGTAGTATGTTTATGGGGTACAGGAACTACACCGTCTGGAGAAGGGGGTGCTGCAGTTACAGGGAGGTGTACGGCATGTGTGTCTGCAGTGCCCCCCCAGAGCCCGGCGCTGGGTCCCGTCCAGACGGAGAGGAGCGGGCTGGGCCGTCCGACGGGGAGCGCTCCGGCGCTGGTCCCGTCCAGACGGAGAGGAGCGCTCCAGCGCTGGGTCCCGTCCAGACGGAGAGGAGCGCTCCAGCGCTGGATCCCGTACAGACGGAGAGGAGCGCTCCAGCGCTGGATCCCGTCCAGACGGAGAGGAGCGCTCCAGCGCTGGATCCCGTCCAGACGGAGAGGAGCGCTCCAGCGCTGGATCCCGTCCAGACGTACATGCCATACATGCACCTAATTTATGATGAGTCTCACGCCTCATCATAAATTGGACTAATCTTACGGCAAAGCAAGGGGGAAACTAAGAACGGCGTAAAATTCTGGTCTTGGTAAACATTCCCCATTGGGTTTATAGAGACAGTGTGAGGCTGGGTTCACACTTTCATTGAGCTTTCAGCTCATCTGAATCAGAAAAAAATGGAACCTATTTTTTTTTAACAATTGGTTTGTCGCACCACAAATTAGACGAGGTGAGGTGATCGCTTCAGGCGGCGCGGCCCTGGTGAGAAGTGGGGTCAGCGGCAGGGCAGCGGGAGATATGAGCGCTTATGTCTATCGCCATGCTCAGGACAGCAATACAGATGGCTATGCTGCGGGGCAGGGGAGAGGTGTCTACTTTCCCCGTTTCTCTGAAAGTGGGACACAGGCCGGAAGAGGCATCGTTGAAAGCAGCATGTAGGTAAGTATGTGATTTATTTTTATTTTTTTATGGCACACAGTGTAGGAGAGGAGCGCTATGGGGGCACTTCTTACTGACACATTATTGGGGGGCATCTACTGAGGCCACTAAGAAGGGGTATTTTATATGGGGGAATCTATGGGGGGCACTAAGAAGGGGTATTTTATACTGGCAAAATATGGGGGGCACTATATAGGGGCATTTTATATTGGTACATTATGGGGAAGGGGGGAGAGAAGTACTATGGGGGCATTATATAGGGGTATTTTATACTGACACACATTATGGGGACATTAGCTCATCTGGGGCATTAAAGGTGGTATTTTTTGCACTGGCACACATTATAAGGGGGCATTTTTTGCATTAAAAGCAAAAAATATACAATGGAACAGCGATCTGCAAACCAAATAAAGTACAATGATGCCATAGTAATAGAAATATTCTGGTGCTGATGCTGCAATTATTTTGTAAATATGAGATTCTTGGGAAATACATTTTGTACAAAATTATCTGGGCCCGTCTGCCAAACGTCAAAGCGATCTCTGTAAGACGGGACCTAACACTAAACCACATTCACTGGTGCCATACCAGTCTCCATTACATTCAGGGAATGCAGGTACCACATGCATGCTGAGCCCACATTGTATTATACCTCTCATGGTGCCACAATGGCCTCCATTATACTCAGGGGATGCAGGCTCCAGGCATTCCGAACCCACACTATAATGTACCTCTTTGGTGCCTCTTTGGCCTCCATTTTGTTCAGGGAATGCAGGTTCCACATGCATGCTGAGCCCACATTGTATTACACCTCATAGGCTGATTTTCATTAGTGCAGCTATAAAGCTGTAGCCGCTCTCCCTGTATGTATTGGGGGCCATTTGGCACCTAGGAAAGGTGGAATACAGAGTGGGCTCAGCATGCATGTGGAACCTGCATTCCCTGGGGTTAACACGTTATCATCTGTGCCTTATGTTTCAGGTTTTTCGGCTGAATGCTGCCCTATACGTAACCTTTCCTATTATTGAAGAGACTTTTTCTGTTTCCTTAGGACTTTCCTGCTGCACATGACGCCGGTTTTGCAGAGATTGGATTCACTACAGAACGTCATGCGAGCCTCTGCCGACGATGAGGAAAATAGGATTTCAAACTTTGTCGTCTTGGGGAAAACATGCCTTTCTTTTGCATAGTTTTATTTGACTTTAACCCATTAGTGACCACCGATACGCATTTCTCCGGTTATCAATAAGCGGCCCAGTCTAAGCGCTGCACGCACATGAGAGCTTTGTTCCTGCACTAACAGCCTGGACCAGCAGGAGCCGATCCGGACTGTTTAACATCTTACATGGCGCTTCCCACATGTAAGCGGTTACAGAGCGGACTCCCTCTGTTTCCTATTGGACCCTGCAAATGAGTGCTGATGTGTGTACAGTATATACAGGCCAGGACCTAGTATAGCCCCCAAGCCAACCTTGAGTGTTCCCCAGCAGACTGCGCCTCTCTGTATAGTACTGACATTAAAATGAAGATTTATCAAACTGCTATAAAGTAGAACTGGCTTAGTTGCCCATAGCAACCAATCAGATTCCACTTTAATTTTCCAAAGGAGCTGTGAAAAATGAAAGGTGGAATCTGATTGGTTGCTATGGGCAACTAAGCCAGTTCTACTTTACAGCAGTTTGATAACTCCACACAGAAAAGATTGCCCATAGGGGGGGATTTGTCAGTATAAGGACTGTAACAGATTGCATTTTGTGAAATATGGGAATTTGTCACCGTAAGGCTGCCATGTAATAAAATCTAGGTATATACACAAAATTAACATACAGGGGTGGACTAGGATGTTAGTGGCCCACGTTGGGGTCAGCAACACCATAATTCAGCGCAAAATACCTCCAAGCAACAGATACCACTGGATTTTTGGTCCTACTGAAGCACAAATAACAGAGCAGCACAAAATCCCCTCCCCCCCAGAATCTCCCTCTGAGATACAGACCACAGCCCCGAGCCAGTCCTGCCTTCAGCATCACCAGATATAATGGAGAATACAGCACTACTTACCTATTGCATCCTGTGTTATCTTCTCTGATGTAAACATTCTGCTTTCTCATCTGTATTCGAGGTCAGTCAGGACCGTCTTGACAACGTCTTTCAGCCATGTCTCAGCTCTGCAGAGTTTGCCACAAAGACAACTTACAGTTCTCACTTTTCAATCATCTTTCCCATCATGTGCCCGCTGTACTCACCAATAACCCAAATACTTTATTTTTCTCTCTATAAGACCAAGCTGAGGGGGGCGAATATTAATGAGCTCTTCCATTGTGGCAGCGCTCATTAGTAGAGATGAGCGAGTAGTGAAATATTCGAAATTCGATTCGAATAGACCGCGATATTCGACTATTCGACCGATTATCGAATCCCATTAAAGTCTATGGGAAAAAAATGCTCGCCACTTGGAAATCTCAATTCGACCACTTGGAGGTCACCAAGTCCACCCTGAAACCTCAGAAAAGGATGCCAACACTGCTGGAATGCAACTGGGACAGCAGGGGAAGCATGTCTGGGTGCATATAACGCGCCCAAGTCGCACTATTACGCCACTATCACAGCCTCTCAACAATACACTCCAAAGACAATATAACCTCTCTGTAAAGTGAGACCATACAAGGAAACCTTCTTTCCTCTACGTTGCCATGGACCCCAAGCCAAACTAGACAAAAAAGAAGATAAAATTCTGCATCCCTTAAAATCACGTTGCCTATGACAACCACAGATGGCATAGGCAAGGGGGAAAGCAAATAGACCCCACCCCTAATTGTCATTGTGTGTGAGATGTGGTCAGACATGTCTTCTTTAAAATGTAAAAACAACTCAAACACATGCAGAAGCCTTAAAATGCCCAAATTGTTGGCGCTTGAGATGTCAGTGACCCGACCTGGCCCAGTGTCATGTCTAGCAGGTAAAGCAGTGGGGATGTTGAGGGATGCGTAGGACCGCAAAAGGCAGGAAGAGGCCGTGGGCTGGCCAGAGGCTCATGGAAAATTTTGTGGAGGCCCAAGAGGTGAGACGTCTTAAAAATTGTGTGGAGGCTAAAGAGGTGAGACCTCTTAAAAATTATGTGGAGGCCCAAGAGGTGAGACCTCTTAAAAATTATGTGGAGGCCCAAGAGCTGAGACCTCTTAAAAATTATGTGGGAGGCCCAAGAGGTGAGACCTCTTAAACATTTTGTGGAGGCCCAAGAGGTGAGACGTCTTAAAAATTGTGTGGAGGCTAAGAGGTGAGACCTTTAAAATTATGGGACCCAAGAGGTGAGGACCTGTTAAAAATTTTGTGGAGGCCCAAGAGGTGAGACCTGTTAAAAATTTTTGTAGGATGGGCCCAAGAGGTGAGACCTTGATAAAATTATGTGGAGGCCCAAGAGGTGACACCTCTTAAACATTTTGTGGAGGCCCAAGAGGTGAGACCTCTTAAACATTTTGTGGAGGCCCAAGAGGTTGAGACCTTGATAAAAAATTTGTGGAGGCCCAAGAAGTGAGACCTTGATAAAATTTTGTGGAGGCCCCAAGAGGTGAGACCTTGATAAAATTTTGTGGAGGCCCAAGAGGTGAGACCTGTTAAAATTTTGTGGAGGCCCAAGAGGTGAGACCTTGATAAAATTTTGTGGGGCCCAAGAGGTGAGACCTTGATAAAATTTTGGTGGAGGCCCAAGAGGTGAGCCTGTTAAAATTATGTGGAGGCCCAAGAGGTGAACCTCTTAAAAATTAATGTGGAGGCCCAAGAGGTGAACCTCTTAAAATTAAACATTTTGTGGAGGCCCAAGAGGTGAGACCTCTTAAACATTTTGTGGAGGCCCAAGAGGTGAGACCTCTTAAACATTTTGTGGAGGCCCAAGAGGTGAGACCTCTTACAAATTATGTGGAGGCCCAAGAGGTGAGACGTCTTAAAAATTGTGTGGAGGCCCAAGAGGTGAGACCTCTTAAACATTTTGTGGAGGCCCAAGAGGTGAGACCTGTTAAAAATTTTGTGGAGGCCCAAGAGGTGAGACCTTGATAAAATTTTGTGGAGGCCCAAGAGGTGAGACCTCTTAAAAATTTTGTGGAGGCCCAAGAGGTGAGCCATAAATATATAAATTTTTCTTATTTCTTATAAATTTTTCTTCTCCTGCAACTGCCACCGTGAAGCAGACAAAAGTGTGGTCTGACTGTGTAGCTCCGTTGCGTCTCCTCCTACCCCCGTCTCCTCTGCGTGCAATGCGTTCTCCCTTATTGCGATGAGCGATTCTTTAAGGACGGATAGGAGCGGGATGGTTACGCTCACTATAGCGTCCTCGCTGCTGACCTTCTTGGTGGACTCCTCAAAGATACGCAGTACATCGCATATGTCTGCCATCCATGGCCACTCGTGGTTGGCAAACTGAGGGAGCTGAGTTGGAGGCACGCGTGGATTCATAATCTGGTACTCCATCAATGCTCTCTGCTGCTCACACACCCTGGCCAACATGGAATAGGTGGAATTCCAGCGAGTGGGCAGGTCGCACAACAGCCGATGTTCAGGCAAATGGAGGCGTTGCTGGAGTTTTTTTAAGCTAGCAGCAGCTACAGTTGACTTCCGAAAGTGAGCGCACAAGCGCCGCACTTTCACCAGTAGCTCTGCCAGGTTGGGGTAAGTCTTTAGAAATTTTTGGACTACCAGATTAAAAACGTGGGCCAGGCATGGTACGTGATTGAGTTCGGCAAGCTCCAGAGCCGCCACCAGGTTATGGCCGTTATCGCACACGACCATGCCTGGTCCTAGCTGCAGCGGCGACAGCCACATCTCCGTCTGCTGCAATATGGCGTCCCTCACCTCTGGGGCGCTGTGCTTCCTGTCGCCCAAGCTGATGAGCTTAAGCACCGCCTGCTGACGTCTCCCCGCGCCAGTGCTGCAACGCTTCCAGCTAGCGGCTGAGGGCGATGTTAAGGCATAGGAGGAAGAGGAGGGGGGTTTATCAGAACCCATGCTGGCAATCTTGGGCGGGGGTGGTAGGTAGGCCGTCTCTGTTTGCGACCCCGTCCCCGCTTCCACAACATTCACCCAGTGTGCCGTCAAAGAAATGTATCGTCCCTGGCCGCAAGCGCTTGTCCACGAGTCGGTGGTCAAGTGGACCTTTGCGCTGACTGCGTACCTCAGGGCCCGCCTGATGTTACGCGACACGTACTGGTGCAGGGCGGGGACGGCACTCCGGGAAAAGTAGTGGCGGCTGGGGACGGAATAGCGAGGTGCGGCAGCCGCCATCAGGTCGCGGAAGGCCTGCGTCTCCACAAGCCTAAACGGCAACATCTCCAGGGCCAGCAGTTTGGAGATGTGGCAGTTTAAGGCTTGGGCTTGGGGGTGACTCGAGGCGTACTTCCGCCTGCGGTCGAACGCCTGCGAGATGGACAGTTGTTGGGACGAGGAGTGTGAAGGTGCAGGCGAAGAGGCGGGGGAAGGGGAGGCTGAAGGAGAAGGCCCCAAAGTGGCAGATGTGGAGGTGTCCTGGCTGGAGGTCTGGACCGCAGTGGCAGCACACAACAAAGGGGAAGAGGCAGTGGCAGCAAGACCGGGCGCAGGTTGTATTGCGTTTGCTCTCTCCCACTCAGCCTAGTGCTTGAATTCCAAGTGACGTCACATGCCTGAGGTGGTCATATTGCTCTTCTCAGAGCCCCTACTCAGTTTTGAGTGGCAGAGTGTGCAAACCGCGCTCAGCTTGTCATCCGCACAAACATTAAAAAATCTCCACACCACAGAAATACGAGGCCTCGATGGGGGAGCTTCGCGCGAATGCCCGCTGCCGGGAACAGCTTCGGCCCTGCTGGCTGTGGCCTCACTTCTCTGTCTGGACTGTCCTCTGCCTGTGGACATCCCTCTGCCTCTGGACATCCCTCTGCCTCTGGACATCCCTCTGCCTCTTGCTGCCTTTTTCGGTGCTGCGCAGACCACCACCTCTCCACTGCTTTCCCCGCTGGACATCACCCCTGGCCAAGTGGGGTCGGTCATTTCGTCATCCACCACCTCCTCTTCCACTTCCTCACTCTGCTCCTCCTGCTGCCCACTGGACATTCCAACAGCCTCCCTTGATGGCAACTGCGTCTCATCATCATTATCGCTCATGATAACAGATGCTGGCTCAGGGTCCACATCAGCAGGAGATGGCGAAAACTCAAGTGTTTGGGCATCACTACAAACAAATTCCTCTGCTAGCTCCTGGGATTCTTCCAGCACATCTGAAAAAGGACCCGAAAAGAGCTCCTGGGAGGGGTCAATGGTGGGATGACTCTGTTGGCCACGTGTGGAGGAAGGAGGGTCAGAGTGAGACTGTGTGGATGACTGGCTGGTGGACAACTGTGTGGAAGCGCTATCAGCTATCCATTGCACCACCTGTTCAACCTGCTCAGGCCTCAACAGCGGTGTAACCCGCCCCCTGCTTAACTGTCCCATAAAGGCAGGGATTCTGGATGAGCGGGATCCTGGCTGACCCTCACCAGCACGCATTGTATCCCCACTGGCTTCAACAAGGCCCCCAACAGCATTTCTGCGCCCTCGTCCACGTCCTATTCCGCTAGCCCCCCTCCGCATTTTATTTTTTTTTGGTTACAATATTTTGCCTTCACAGCCATGAAATTATTTTGCAAGAGAACGCACAGTACAGTTGCCAATTATAAGGCCTATATATTTTATAGTTCAAGGTACACAGCCATGTACTAACTGTTCAGACGGTGGGTATTAACACCAGATATTTAAATTAGTTTGCAAGAGAACGCACAGTACAGTTGCCAATTATAAGGCCTATATATTTTATAGTTCAAGGTACACAGCCGTGTACTAACTGTTCAGACGGTGTGTATTAACACCAGGTATTTAAATTAGTTTGCAAGAGAACGCACAGTACAGTTGCCAATTAGAAGGCCTATATATTATAGAGTAAAAGGTACACAGCCGTGTACTAACTGTTCAGACGGTGTGTATTAACACCAGGTATTTAAATTAGTTTGCAAGAGAACGCACAGTACAGTTGCCAATTATAAGGCCTATATATTTTATAGTTCAAGGTACACAACCGTGTACTAACTGTTCAGACGGTGGGTATTAACACCAGGTATTTAAATTATTTGCAAGAGAACGCACAGTACAGTTGCCAATTATAAGGCCTATATATTTTATAGTTCAAGGTACACAGCAGTAGTGCCAAATATAGTTTGGTATGTAGCAGAGCACCTAATACACCACTAATGCCTCTCTCTGTCCCTACTCCAGCAGCTATCCCTGAATACAGCAGCCGTTCTCTGTAAAGTGTATCTTGTAGTAAAGCTATCACTGTACTGCACTATAGTAGCCCTGATAAGGGCTTTTAATCACGCTCCTGCCTGTCAACAGCTAAAACCTATTCTCTCCCTTCTCCAGCCTCTGTCCCTGACTAAGTTCACGCAGCATATGCGTACGAGCAGGAAGAGCTGAGTTTTTAATATTCGAGGTCACATGGTTTTTCCAGCCAATCCATGTAGACGCCGTTTTCGCGCTGCCAGCGTGCTCAGCGTGCCTGTCATACCCCCCCTGCATGGTGATTGGTGGAAAAAGAGCGCCAGGGAAGGTGGGAGGGGAAACGAATTCTAAGTGCGCCATCGCCGTTATACTCGAACGAAATCGAGTACGCCGAATAGCGTAGTATTCGATCGAATACCAGCTCGATCGAACACTACTCGCTCATCTCTACTCATTAGTACAGGAGGACCAGAGAGCGGTGAATACAGCACTCCCTGTGTGGGCTCTGTACTTACCATTCCCTGACTTGCGCACAGTGTGAGAACATCATCGCCCTCTGTGTCCTCACGCTGTGTGATGTCAAGTCACAGCACCGCGCAATAGGAACAGCATAGGATCTCAGGAGCAGTGAGCGTCAGGAGAGATACGTTGATTTTTTTTTTTTTTTCTTTTTTCAGATCTGAGGTCTGATCAACATGGAGTCTTGAGTCTTATTAACATTGTCCAACTCTATTTCCGTCCCAAGGGCAGTGATAGAGTAGAATTCATGGGGGTAGCTGTGGCCTCTGGCCGGGCACATAAGTACCTGATGCTCCCAGTGTTAATGCTGGAAGGGTCAGGTCATTGTGTATCTGTCCATCTGCCATGATAAGAGCTTGGGTGGCCCAAGGAATCTTACCAAATGGGCCCACGGTGAGTCTGCACTTGACTACCTACAACTGTATAAACCTAAAGCATGTCTTCTATATCCCCCCTCCTTAGAACAATTACAGTTCTATGAACACATTTGTCATTTACAAAACATATTGCGAGAGTGGCAGCATTGTACCCGTCTCAGTGTAAAATCTATGTGACTGTGCCAGGTTTAAGCCTTCCACTCTGCCATTCAATTTTAATTTCTATTACAAATACATGTAATAGTTTACCTAAGAGTAACGTGAGTGTAAGATTTCACCTCAAAAATAGGACACATTCCATTCTAGCCAGCTCAGGTTATATTATAGACTCCAGAAGGAGGACCTCATTCTACCAACTGCTCAGGTTATATTATGGACTCCAGAAGGAGGACCTCATTCTACCAACTGCTCAGGGATATATTATGGACTCCAGAAGGAGGACCTCATTCTACCAACTGCTCAGGATATATTATGGACTCCAGAAGGAGGACCTCATTCTAACCAACTACTCAGGATATATATGGACTCCCAGAAGGAGGACCTCATTCTACCAACTGCTCAGGGTATATTATGGACTCCAGAAAGGAGGACCTCATTCTACCCAACTGCCTCAGGTTATATTTATGGGACTCGCAGAATGGAGGACCTCACTGTCTGACCAACTGCTTCAGGGTATATTATTGGCTGCCAGAAGGAGGACCTCATTCTACCAAGGCCGCTCCAGGTTTATATTATGGACTCCAGAAAAGGACATATCATTCTACCAACTGCTCAGGTATATACGACTCTGAAGGAGGACCTCATTCACCAACTGCTCAGGGTATATTATGATCTAGAAGTAACATAACATAGTTTACAAGGCCAAAAAAAAGACATCTGTCCATCAGTTCGGCCTGTTCCTATAAGTTGATCCAAGGAAGGCAAAAAAACCCTGTGAGGTAGAAGCCAATATCCTCACTTAGGGAAAAAATTCTTCCCGACTCCAATCAGCATCAGAATAACTCCCTGGATCAACGACCCCTCTCTAAGTAACTATAACCAAAAATACATAGGCCCTCTTGAATACAACTTACCACACCCTCCTCGGGCAGAGAGTTCCATAGTCTCACTGCTTACCGTAAAGAGTCCCATAGTCTCACTGCTCTTACCGAAAGAGTCCATGTCTCACTGCTCTTACAGTAAAGAACATGCTGCTTACAGTAAAGAGTCCATAGTCTCACTGCTCTTACCGTAAAGAGTCCATAGTCTCACTGCTCTTACAGTAAAGAAGTCCATAGTCTCACTGCTCTTACCGTAAAGAGTCCATAGTCTCACTGCTCTTACAGTAAAGAGTCCATAGTCTCACTGCTCTTACAGTAAAGAGTCCATAGTCTCACTGCTCTTAATACCGTAAGAATCCTCTTCTATGTTTGTGTACAAACCTTCTTTCCTCCAGACGCAGAGGATGGCCCCCGTCGTCACAGTCCTGGGGATAAATAGATGATGGGAGAGATCTCTGTTCTGACCCCTGATATATTTATACATAGTTATTACATCTCCCCTCAGTCGTCTTTTTTCTAAAGTGAATAACCCTAATTTTGATAATCTTTCTGGGTCCTGTAGTCCACCCATTCCAGTTATGACTTTAGTTGCCCTCCTCTGAACCCTCTCCAGCTCTGCTATGTCTGCCTTGTTCACAGGAGCCCAGAACTGTACACAGTCCTCCATGTGTGGTCTGACTAGTGATGTGTAAAGTGGCAGGACTATGTTCTAAAGTGGCAGGTGCACCTCATTCTAGCCACTGAACAAGGTAGATTACAGATAACTCCTTTTGCGGTTAGGAAATTGAAGGTCCGCAAAATATGGATACCGTCCATGTTTAATCTGCATTTTTTTCTGACCTGTTGACTTTAATAGGTCCGTGGTTCATGAGTATAGGACATGTTCTATCTTTTGCAGAACAGAAATATGAATATGTAAAGGATACAGATTATCTATGTGCTTTCTGCATCTGTATATCTGTTCTGCAAAAAGTTAAAATATGTCTACAAAATGCATTGTCGATGAGAAGGCAAAAAAAATTTGGACGCCACACAGACCACATCCGTATATTGTGGGGTCTGCGATTTGAAAGACTGAAAAACTGATAGAATACGTCCTCAAAATGCAGATCGTGAACCCATCAAAGTCAATGGATCTGCAAAAAAAAATGCGTATGGTGTCACATACATATTTTAAGGTTCCGCAATTGCGGACGCATAATGTATGCATGAGCTAACCATTGAACAGACTTGGTTACTTTTTCCACCATTAGACTCTCTACACAGACT